>JARYGA010054287.1:0-23836 GCA_030545235.1 Helianthus tuberosus
ATACGGGCAGAGCCTAGCCTACTGATTAGCCTTTTTAACCTAAATTTAATAACAGGCACACAATTTAGGGTTTAGTAATCAATACAGCATTTACGATAACTCACGAGATCAACCCTCATAACGAATGACAAAGTGCTATGCTTAAACATCCATCGAATTAACGACTAATGACAAAGCATCACCCTAATGTGGGTAGCACTTAAACATCCATTGAGTACATTGATCGATCGGAAAATGAATTGTAGCAGCGATCGTGCTAATACCCTGATTGCGGCGTTGATTAGTGCCCCGTGTGTGTTAATTGTGATTTTTGAGAGTATATGGACGAAATCTCAGAGTAGAATTCGAATTCTTTCGACGTTTCAGTGCCAGAAATCGAATGCCAATGTTCTCTATTTATACTCAAAAGTTAGCTAGCTTGCGCACCGTAACACCTAGACTCTTACGGTGCGTAAGCACCCTTGCGCATCGTAACACTATATCCCTTACGATGCGTAAGGGACACCTTTGCACTATAGGGCAGCCACGTGTGGGACTAGGCCTGATGACTTGACACTTTCTGAAAATTCGAAGTGGACAGCTGTTTATGTAGATAATCGTTAACTAGGGTTTATCCCCCCCTGAGTTTTTGGGGCCCTGATCTTGATTCCGATTGTTCTAAAACTTTTAGAGTTTGTACAGAATCACTTGGGTGTCTCAATTAGGGTTTCCTATTGGTCAAATTACTTTAGTAATTATGACTTTTGATGAGGGTTGTTACAAGAGAGGTCGATGACAGCGAAAATTGTGAATAGAGATCCGATTATGATTTTTAATTTATTTTCTTCGCTTCTATTTTTTCCCTGTGGTTGAAATATGATTTTAAAATTGTAAAACGCCAAGATACCACAAACGCCAAAATGTATATAAAAAATAATAGAACAATGGCCATCTTGTTTAAAACGCCTGAAAAAACGTCATTCAGATAGATTTCCTGACCCCCCTGGGGTTCCAATGGCATACGATTTGAAAAACGCCATAAACGGCAAAACGTTAATACGATGAAACCATTAAACGCCATTAATTATTTAATTTGATTAACGCCAAAAATCTTAAACCCCAAAAAATAAAACAATATTGGGAAAAGCGAAACTGGAAAAGCAGAAGATGAAAGGACAAAAAAGCCCCTCCGCCCTTCTCTATGCCTCGTGACACGTGTTGGGCCAGGACGCGTTCTCACCGTTCTCACACTTTTGAGTGTTTTCTCCTGATCCCATATATATATATATATATATATAGGACAAAGATCCTTTAGGAACCACCCCTTATTGCGAGAACCGTGAGAAACAATGTGAACACAACAAAAAATGCCTAAAAATAGGTAAAAAACACACAAATAAATTTTTTTTTGCTACTAAACGTAGCGATTTTAACATAAAAAATATTAAAAAAAAATTTATAATTTTTTTAGATTTTTTTAGGTTTTTTGGGGTTTAGTTTTTAGCATTTTAGCTTGGGGGGGTGGGGTTAGTTTTTTTTTAGGTTTTTTTTTTTTTTTGGGGGGGGGGGGGGGGGGGGGTTAGGTTTTTTTAGCTATTTTAGGTTGTGTTCACATTGGTTCTCGCGGTTCTCGCAATAAAGGTGGTTCTCGCATGAACCTTATAGGACAAAGATCCGTTAGGAACCACCCTTTATTGCGAGAACCAATGTGAACACAACAAAAAATGCCTAAAAATAGCTAAAAACACACAAATTTTTTTTAATATTTTTTATGTTAAAATCGCTACTTTTAGTAGCAAAAAAATTTTTTTTTTGGCTGCTAAACGTAGCGATTTTAACATAAAAAATATTAAAATTTTTTTTTTTTAGGTTTTTTGGGGGTTTAGTTTTTAGCATTTTAGCTTGGGGGGGGGGGGGGGGTTAGGTTTTTGGGGGGAGGGGGGTTTAGGTTTTTTTTTGGGGGGGGGGGGGGGGGGGTGGGGGTGGGGTTGGTTTTTTTTTAGGTTTTTTGGGGGTTAGGTTTTTTTCGGGGGCGGGGGTAGTTTTTTTTAGGTATTTTAGGTTGTGTTCACATTGGTTTTCGCGGTTCTCGTAATAAAGGTGGTTCTCGCATGAACCTTACCCTATAATATATATATATAAGTATAGATTGTTTAGTTTGGAAATATTGTATTAAAACACACTTTTACGACTTAATTATGGTTTAAACTCGACCTGAATATGTTAAAAAGTTGTCTTTCCATTCATTGATAGAGTTTATATGATGTGTAGGTCTCAGGAAAATGGAGAACGTCGTAATTGAGCAAGTCGTTACTCCTGTTGTGGAATCTTTGATGGGTCATATCAAAAAGCACCTAGGATATGCCACTTGCTCCACAAGGCATGTTAAGAACATGGAAAAAAGAAAGAAGGTTTTGGTGGATCCAAGTGCTGATGTCAAAAAACTTATGGACTCAAACCATAAAAATGGTATAGAGATACCTACCGGTGTACCTGGTTGGTTGAATAATGTTGAAGATCTAATGAAAAAAGTTCAAAGCATTTCAAGTGGCCGCATTGGATGTTTGAACATGAAAAAGAGGTACCAAGATGGAAGAAAAGCTTGTGAGTATACCGAGGAGATAGAAGAACTTATTACGACAAATTATGGGTTTATGTGGACCAATGCCCGAATACCCACAGGAAGAGTCAATTCCCAACCCACATCATCCACTACTTCCATGCCATCACCAGTTGGAGATGTGTTCAAGTCAAGAGACAAGCCATTCAACGATGCATTGAAGTTCCTTCAACAAGATAATAACAAGAGTCAAGTGATAGCTTTGTGTGGAATGGGTGGCATTGGCAAAACCACCATGATGGAACAACTCAAAGCCAATAAAAATGTCATGGAGTCATTTGGATATATTGTGACGGTGGCTATTGGGAGCAATCCTGACATGATCTCTATTCAGAATGATATAGCTTTACGCCTAGGAGTCAAAGGTCTACCGGAAATGATGGAAAAATCTAGGGCAGAGAATCTTCGTGGAATATTCAAAACAGTATTGGAAAACGAAAAAAAGAAGATTCTAGTTATACTAGATGATGTGTGGGAGAAGCTTAACCTCCAAGATATTGGACTAACAAGTCCCTTGCCAGAAGGTGTCAAGTTATTGCTCACATCAAGGGATTCTGATATTTGCAAACAAATTGCAGCAGATGCTCGCTCAGCTTTCCAAGAAGTTAGACTCGATGTCTTGGAGGAGGCGGAATCAAAAGAATTTTTCTTTCGAAATACTGAAGTTTCAGAAGATGATCATCATAAGTATGTAACAGGATGTGAAATTGTCAACAAATGTGGTTGTTTGCCATTTGCCATCAACCTCATTGCATCAACTCTTAAATATCAAGAAGATGATGATGTATGGAGTGATACACTTAACCGCTTGAATAATAATCTTGCTCATAATTTGACAGAAGTTATCAGGATAAGCTACGAGCATATAAAAGATGAGGATAAGGAGATTTTTCTCCATTGTGGCTTGTTTCCTGAGGATGCTAATATCCCAATAGAAGATTTGATGAGATATGCATGGGGCCTAAGATTGTTAAAAAAGGTTTCCACTTTAAAAGAGGCTAGACAACGGACATATACATGTGTGCGCAAACTCATAAATGCAAACTTGTTGATCAATAGTGATCATGTTGGGTGTGTTAAACTGCACGACATTGTGCATGGTTTTGTGTTAGGTGAAGCTTCTAAAGAGTATTATGCATGTATTATTAACCACGGCGATGTATCCAAGTGGGATGAAGATGAAATTGGTGAGACTTGCAAAAAGATTTCATTAACATGCAGGGGCCTGAAACATTTTCCGAGAGACTTCAAGTATCCAAACTTGTCCTTTTTACAACTTATGCACGGGGATATGGCGTTCACGTTTCCCGGAGATTTTTTTGAAAATGTGAAAAATCTCAAAGTCATATCATATTATAAGATGAAGTATCCGTTGCTTCCAAGATCCCTTGAATGCTCTACCAACCTAAACACACTTTGTCTCCGTGAATGTAGAGTGCCCATTGATGATTGCTCTTTCATTGGAGATCTTGTGAATTTGGAAGTGCTGAGCTTTGCTCATTGTGCAATCCGCAAGTTACCAGCTACGATAGCGAATCTGAGAAAGCTAAAACTACTAGATTTGACCGGATGTGTTGACCTTCATATTGATGATGGTGTCTTCAGAAACTTAGCAAGTCTTGAAGAGCTTTATATGAGAGTTTCTGAAGGGAAAGGTGTGAGATTCACAAATGCCAGTTTTGAAGAACTGAAGATGCTTTCAAGCCAACTTTGTGCATTAGAGGTCGAGTTCGTTGACAAGAACACCTGGCCAGAAAATTTTTCCTTTAAGAAACTTGACAAGTTCAAGATATCTATAGGTTGTCTATTGGAAGAAAAAAAGTACAATGAAAAATATTCTTTTGAGAAAACATTGAAACTTGTGACCGAGTGTAGCAGCGACCTTCTAGCTTGCAAAATTAACGAGATGTTCACAAAAACAGAGCATGTTCATTTACAAGTAAATGATATGATTGGTCTTGAAGATATTTCAATCCGCCCATCTTCATTTTGCTCTTTAATAGAGCTTGAGATTTCTAGTTGTGTAAACTTGATATACCTCTTCCCAACGTCGGTGGTAAGGGGTTTGAAGAAACTTGAACGCCTCACAGTTTTGTCATGCTCTGTTTTGAAAGCGCTGGTAAAAGATGATGGAAGGGAGATTAAGAGTGTAGGTGAGATGATTAAATTCGAAAAGCTAAAGTTTTTGTCTTTGAGAGAGCTACCAAAACTAGAAATATTGTTCAGCATTGAGAATGTAGTTGAGGTACCGCAACTGGTTGAATTGGAAGTTGAGGAGCTTCCCAACTTCACTAGCATTTATCCTGACAACAACAATAGTTGTGCACTCTTGAATAGTAAGGTAATATTTTATAACTGGCTTCGTTATGTGGCATGTTAAAATTCCAAATATGTAATTACGTAGCTATGTTTAGCTATATTGTTCCCAATATTTTAATTAACTGAATATATATTTTTTTGATGGAGCTACTTTTGCAGGTTAGAATTTCAAAGTTGGAGGTACTGAGTATAAAACGTATGGAGAAATTGAAGCAGATATGGGGTGTTTCTAGTGAGGAGGATGATAATAATAATAATATCTCCACGTTGAGAGAGATTAGGGTGGATAGCTGTGATAGTCTTGTGAATCTGTTTCCAACTAATCCAATGCGATTACTGGATCGTTTAGAAGAACTTCAAGTTATAAAATGTTGGTCAATTGAAGTGATATTCAACATAGACCTAGAATGTGATGGCCTAGGTGAACTAGTTACCAACAGCAGTTTGAGAGCCATTTTGGTGATTGGTTCTAAAAACGTAAGAGAGGTGTGGAGGATAAAAGGTGGTGAAAATAACTACTCTAGTAAACTCACATGTGCCTTTGAAGCTCTTGAAAGGATAAGGATTTCTTCTTGTACAAGGTTTAGAAACATATTGACACCAACCAACACCAACTGCAAAATTCATATGCCAGCACTAACAAGAATCACAATTGAAAGTCCCTGGCAAGAGAAAGAGGTATGACTTTCAACCTTTTTTTTCTTCTCTTAAGGAAACCACTGCAACCTTTCTGATTATTATTATTATTATTAATTTTTTTTTTTTTTTTTTTTTTTTTTTAAGCGAAAACTTCTTTTATACAAGAATACATAAAAATATTAGAAATATTTAAAGTCTTTACACAAGAAGCGCCTTGCTTTGCTTTTCGTGGCCTTTCAATTTTGGTCTTCTCCTCATATCATATAAAGAAAATCCAACTGTTATGTTAAAATTTTCTACTGTTGTTGCAGGATTTGTGGAGGGAAGAGAGAGATAATCGTATTTCAACTGTTGCATTCCCATCCAATATCATACACTCTTTCCATTCCCTTCAAGAACTTTTTATATATAATTATGGTAGTGTGGATGCGGTGTTTGAGATGGAGAGTAGTCCTGCAGGTGGCAGAGAATTGGTAACAACTACAAATAATCAACCACTACTACCCAATCTCCAAAAGTTAACACTACTCTCAATTCATAGCATTAGTCATGTGTGGAAGTGCAGCAACTGGAAAAGAATTTTAATTTTTCAAAAACAATCCTCATTCCAAAACCTCACGACCATAATAATATGGCATTGCGATAGGATTAAATACTTGTTTTCACCTCTCATGGCAAAACTTCTTTTGAACCTAAAGAAAATTAGGATAGACCGGTGTGAAGGTATTGAAGAAGTTGTTTCAAACAGAGATGATACAGATGAAGCAATGACTGCTACATATAAAACAACCACTTTCTTCCCTCATCTTCATTCTCTCTCTTTTGAAAGGCTGAAAAATCTAAAGCGTATTGGTGGTGGTCTCAGTGCCAAGTCTTCAACTGGTATCACCACTCACGATCAATTTGAGGTATTTTTCTGCATGTTATTATGACCAACTTTTCTCACTTATCTGTGCTTTTGTTTTCAGTTTTAATCTCAAAGATAAATTTTAAGAGTTAGTTAATAAGAAATATGTTTTAATTTAGTAAATAGAGTTTTTCTTTTTCATATCTTAACTAGTGGAGCTCCCCCGCACTACGCGGCGGGAACTCGGTTTATATCAGTTCGTTCGTTATGGTCTTGACCCTCTTTATAGCAACCGAAAAAACGCAAAAAAAATAAGGTTGTGATATTCCAAAAACGATATCAACACATGTTTTACATCGATAGAAAACTATAAAAATGAATATCGGTACCGGTTTCGATAATTTTAATACTGGTACGCTGTTGTTCGTCAAACCCCAAATCAAAAAGGAGTAAAAGTCGAACAATGTACCAGTTATGGCTATACGATTAATGCATGTATGTTATCAAATAAAAAGTTAAATCAAACAAAAGATGGCATATTTTTTTTTTTTTTAAAACCAGTCTTTTCATCATGTTTCTTTTTAATATATAACTTTTTAAATGTGTAATAAAATGTTAATCCATTGTAGGTAATATTAATTATGTGAATAAAATATATATTAATAAGTTTTGCTAAAAAATGACATAAAATGATGTTGAAAATATATTACGTGAGATCACTGGAATCACTGGAAAATCAAGCACCATGCAATCAAATTGGTTTTTCGAATTTAGCCATCTTTATTTCAATCTTTTTATAATATAATGATTCACGTGATAGAAATAGCAAATGCTATTCATGCTCTCTTTCCATTCATATGTATAACTAGTCAATTTTCCTCTGCGCTTCGCGGCGGTAATTCTGTCATTATGTGTTCGGTTTGTTACGGTACCGGCACACGCTACAGTAATCAAAAGAGAAAACCTTACATCGATAAAAAACAATAAAAACGAATATGATGTTGTTTAGTTGATATCGGTTTGGTTGGTTTGTGTTCTATGTTTATTTTTTTCAACATTGCGATGTAAATTTTATTGCAAACGAATATTGTTCCACTATCGTACCAAACCTAACTGAAGAACATCTATATACCGTTTTATTTTTATTGTTTTTGTTTTCGATATATTGACACTGTATCACTACCATACCTTGTCAAACTGAACAACATCGGTATCGTATCGCTACCATAGTGAACCGAAACGAAACCAAACGAACAACATGGGTCCGATACCAATATTTATTTTTATTGTTTTTTATTTCGATAAACTGACACCCTATCGCTATCGTACAGTACCGTACAACATCAATACCGATATTGTAGTTTTTATGGTTTCTGGTTTTGAAAATTATTCATTTATACAACTTCGTATGTTTCGATAAATGAATATTGCCATGACAATCTAAACCAATCGATACCGTTCGAACAACATCAATGTCGCTCTATCCGTGTTCGTTTTTATCATTTTCAAAATGATGTAAAACATGTGTTGATTTCTATACCTAGAGGATGTATTGTACCTCTGCTGTAACAAACCGTAACGATACCGATAAAATGCCCGCAGAATGTTAAAAAAATAAACAAACATAGACGGGGATTTAGATTTTTTTTTTAAATTAACGAACACAAGTTATTATGTAACGAACCGTATCGATACTGATCCAATGCCTATTGAATGCTAAAAAAATAAACATAGACGCGGATTTTAATTTTATTTTTTAATGTTAACAAACACAAGTTATTACTAAAATATCAAATTTCATAATAAATAAATACTATTAATTAAAATAAAAAAAAACAAACACTTAAAATTATGAATTATTGTTTATTACTAAAACTCAAATTAAATAACATATAAAATATTACTTAAACTTAAAATATTTAAAAATTAGAAATACTATTCATCCAAACTTTGAAATCATATGTATAATATTTTTAAAATTAATGAACGCAAGTATTATTAAAATACCAAATTTAATAATAAATAAAATACTATTAATAAAAAAACAAACACTTAAATTTATGAATTATTGTTTATTATTAAAACTCAAATTAAATAACATATAAAATATTACTTACATTCAAAATATTTATATCAAATTTAATAATAAACAAATACAATTATTAAAAAAATAAACACTTAAAATTATGAATTATTGTTTATTACTAAAACTCAATAACATATAAAATATTACTTACACTCAAAATATTTAAAAATTTAAAATACTGTTAATCAACACTTTGAAATCATATGTATAACTAGTGTATTTGACCGCGCCTTGCGGCGGTACGATACCGCAAGCACTGTATCGATATCGCTTTTATTTGTTATAGTATCAGTACGCTACATGCACTAAGTATAGAAATCAATATGTGTTATACATCGATCCAAAATGATAGAAGCGAACACTGGTATCAGCACCGACGATGTTCGAACGGTGCGACTGGTTCAGATCGTCACGGTACCGATATTTATATCCCATTGCGGATAGAGTTGTATAAATGAAAAATTATCGAAACAAAAAACAATAAAAGTGAGTATGGTCCTGGTACTAATGATGCTCGGTACGATACGATGTAAGTGTATTGAAAGCAAAAACAATAAAATACATAATGGTACGGAACTGATATTGTTCCTTCGGTTTTGGCACGGTTAACTACGATAGTGGCACAATATCCATTATTATACATGAAACCATAAAAATAGATACAGGTATCGTCACTGATCTTGTTCGGTTTGGTACGATACGGTATGATAGCGATACGGTGTCAGTTTATCGAAAACAAAAAGAACAATAAAACTAAATACCTGCATCCATACAGATGTTGTTCAGTCGTTTCAGCTCAGTCTGGTACGATAGCGGCACAATATCCGTTTTCAATAAAAGTAATATCACAATGTTGAAAAAGTTAAACATAGAACAAATAATAAATTATCATTCATCGTCTATTTTGGTTCGGTTTAATGCAACAACGACACGGTTTCCATTTTCAATAAAACTTATATAGCAATTTAAAAAAAATATATATATAAACATAGTTATGAAGTAAGATTTTTTTTAAAAAGTTAACGAATAAAACATATTAGAAAAAAATTAGGGCTGGCATAACAGGTCAACCCGATTTGTTAAGACACTAGTGACAGTGGCGAAGCTTGAGATTTCTGACAGGAGGGTCGAAAACTTATATACCAAAAAAATTCTATAAGACCGGGGGGTCTAAAACGTATATACCCAAAAAATTTATACGAAAACTACATACTCTCCACTACTGAGCGAAAAGTTCGGGGGATCGGCCGCCCCCTCCCGGCCTATAGAAGCTGCGCCCCTGACTAGTGATGGAATTCCATCACTCACAACCATTTTTTTGTTTTTACAAAGTTTATAAAAAAATCTTACAAGTTTATAAAAGAAACAATTTTTTTTAATGACAAGGACCAAACCTGCCAGTTTTAAAAGTTGAAATTAAAAGGAATAAGATTTAAATAAGTTTTGTAAATAACTATAAACCACAGGGACTGAATGTG
This sequence comes from Helianthus tuberosus, assembly GCA_030545235.1. Lineage (NCBI taxonomy): Eukaryota > Viridiplantae > Streptophyta > Magnoliopsida > Asterales > Asteraceae > Helianthus > Helianthus tuberosus. Next base: position 9,969 of record JARYGA010054287.1, read on the forward strand.
TTAAAAAGGAATCAAACTTTTCAAAAACATCAGCTCCATCTTCTTCGACTTGCAGACCAGTTTTTCGGCGAAATTCCGGCGAAACATCAGCTCCATCAGATCTCTGAACGTACAAGTATTAATACACAACGTAAAAGTCATACACATACAATCGAATTTTTACAACGCGTGAAGAGTTCAACGCGTTGTTAATTCCACGCGTTATGGTTGATGGTGGCGGCGGTGTGCAACTGGCTATCACTCGTGATGGAGGGGCCATCACGGACCACCCCCAATCCCCTTACACATTAATTTGTGACGCCTCTCATTGAAATTTAATACATTGAAAAAGAGTTAAATGTAATTTTAGTCTCTGTAGTTTGCACTATTTTGACAGTTTAGTTCAAAAGTTTCATTTTTCGCATGTGGGTCTAAAAAGGTTTCATCGTTGTCATTTTAGTCCACTGGGTTGACTTCTTCAATTTTTCTTGTTAATGTGAAAGGCAATTCAGTTATTTTATATGTAATTCTGTTAACTAGAAGGGCAATTCAGTCATATAAAATAACCGAATTGCCCTTCTCGTTAACAAAAAAAAATGGATGAAGTTAAACCAGTGGACTAAATGGCAATGGTGAAACCTTTTTGAACCCACATGCAAAAAGTGAAACCTTTGGACTAAACTGGAAAATGGGCCAAAGCCATATGGACTTAAATGGCATTTAACTCCATTAAAAAAATTTTAAAATTTTTCTTCTAAATTTGGCTCCAAGTAAGGGGTTGTTTGTTTACCTCTTAATAGGGCTCTTAATGGTTCAGACCTCTTACTGGTTCAGACTGTTTGTTTCACAAGCAGATATCTGAATAATTCAGACATTTGTCTCTAAATGGTTAAGCATTATTCTGAGTCTGAATAGTTAAAATTTCTAATCTGAATTAGTCAGACATTTGCCTCTTAACGGTTAACCATTATACTAGCTCTTAATGGTTCAGGTCTCTTATTGGTTGAGCACTTAATGACTCAAACCTCTTACTGAAGTAGCACTTAACCATTCAAAAGTTTGCACTATTTTGACAGTTTAGTTGAAAAGTTTCATTTTTCGCATGTGGGTCTAAAAATGTTTCATCGTTGTCATTTTAGTCCACTGGGTTGACTTCTTCAATTTTTCTTGTTAACGAGAAAGGCAATTCGGTTATTTTATATGTAATTCTGTTAACTAGAAGGGCAATTCAGTCATATAAAATGACCGAATTGCCCTTCTCGTTAACAAAAAAAATGGATGAAGTTAACCCAGTGGACTAAATGGCAATGATGAAACCTTTTTGAACCCACATGCAAAAAATGAAACCTTTAGACTAAACTGGAAAATGGGCCCTAGCCACAGGGACTTAAATGGCATTTAACTCCATTAAAAAAAATTAAAATTTTTCTTCTAAATTTGGCTCCAAGTAAGAGGCTGTTTGTTTACCTCTTAATGGGGCTCTTAATGGTTCAGACCTCTTATTGGTTCAGCACTTAATGGTTCAGACTGTTTGTTTCACAAGCAGATATCTGAATAATTCAGACATTTGTCTCTAAATGGTTAAGCATTATTCTAAGTCTGAATGGTTAAGATTTCTAATCTGAATTAGTCAGACATTTGCCTCTGAACGGTTAACTATTATACTAGCTCTTAATGATTCAGACCTCTTATTGGTTCAGCACTTAATGACTCAAACCTCTTACTGGAGTAGCACTTAACCATTCAAAAGTTGACAAACACTCTTAAATCATATCCATGAATGCAAGTTGATAATTGTGGCATAATTAATGAAATAATTTATGAGTTCGAACTATATTTATTTAGGATTATGAGTTGGATCCAAGTATATGAAATTCTCAATGTTAAACTGAAAATATTAGCAATATAGCAATATAACTGCGTAAAACTGATTTCACTAAATTCAAAAAAAAAAAAAATAATAATAATAATAATATAAGGTTGGGTTTTTTGTTAGTTAAATACATGCTGCTATTACAATATTGCTTGTCATATGTATGGATGGTAACGGGGCGGGTTTGGGTAGTCCCAATCCCATACCCCGGTTATAAAAATCTTGATCCATACTCGGCCTAAAACCCCTTGGGTATAAAATCTTGTTCCATACGTCATTGGATAATTCGGACCAAAATCCCATACGCGTGCAAAAAAAAAAAAAAAAAAATCCCATAACCGTTCCTTACCCGGGTCGTGTTTAGACTTGGCTCCTTTACATTAAGCTTGTTTCCAAATTATTTTGAGTCTTATCATATGAAAATTCATATTAAATTAAACTGTTTCGCTAAAATGGTATTTCTTGACGATAGCCCGGGTGGTTGTCATTTGTGAGTAAAAGATATCTTGAATTAATTTTCTAATATGAAAAACCATGTGCCTAGAACAATTGTCATTTGGTGATCTACATGTTTCTGCCAAAACCACTTGCTTTGTTAATTGTATAATTTTGATTAACATTTATTATATGTACTGCAGTCTTCTCATGTTACAACAATTGTTCCTTGGTTTTTATGCCAATACTCTGAAGATATTCGTATAGATGAATGTGAATCGTTAATGGAGATATTTGAAACTCAATGGATCGACAACAGTGGTGGTGGTATTACTAGTACTAGCATTGATGAAGGAAATAGTGATACCCATAATACATCCCTGGTCATTCCAAGACAAGAAAGTATTTATGTGCCTCAATTGGTCAACCTAAAGAAGCTGGTAATCAGATCTTGTAAACTTTTGAAACACGTATTCACATTTTCCACACTTGGAAGTCTTAAACAACTCGAAAAGTTAATGATAAAAAATTGTGAGGAAATGGAAGTAGTAGTGAAGAAAGAAAATGAACAGCAAAGAAATGTTGTGGACTTTCCTCGTCTAGAGTCCCTTGAACTTAAAAATCTTCCAAACCTTAAGGGTTTCTTCTTGGGCATGAATCACTTCAACTGGCCACTTCTAGAAAAGGTTGTAGTTGACCACTGCCCAAAAATGATGGTGTTCACCTCTGGTCAATCCACAGCTCCGAACCTCAAGGGCATGCATACAATTGAGGCAAACATAGTCTTGAATTTAACTTTACGTGACTAAACTTCATCAGGTATGTTTATAATTTATTCACATAGTTTAATTAAGAAATCATCTACAGAGAAATCTTACACATTCCTTCATGCGTATATAGCATTATCTATGAGATTGAAAACACAAACTTAAACCCAGCATGAACCTTTTACTAGGAGTTCATTACCATCCTCTTGCTGGTTCATGCTTTATAATAAAATTTTGCTCGCAGTTAAAAAATATTGTCGTCTATCTATTGATAACTATCTTTGTTGATTTATGCTTTTTGATAAAAGATCCACAATTATAGGATATTTATCTAATAGACAACAAATATTGCAATCCCACTAATTTATCTTCAATCACGTTTATTACTCCTTGATTATATATTTGTATTCAATGTATTGATAATTTCCTTTATTATGTTGTAACATGTATCAGTATATATAAATGCATATCTCACCCACTTTGGGTAGAGAAACTTTCCTTTCTACATAGTATCACACCTAACAACGATCCTTTCTTCTCTCTTGTTCCTGTAACCCTAGCCTACTGCCGTCTTCCGCACCCTTGTCCTCTTCCTCGTCTCTCATCATTGCAGCCTCCCCCACTGATGGAACCCTCCTTATGGCCACCATCCTTCATATGATCACTCTTAAGCTATCCTCTACCAACTATCTCTACTGGAAAAACCAGATTCTTCCCTCCTTGCTTATCAAAAATTAATTGGTCATGTTGATGGCTCTATAACTTCTCCTCCTGCCACTATTTCAACAGATGGCAAAGAGTCAGTCAACCCTAAATATACTGACTGGTCAGATGCAGACCGCCGTGCTGTTCTCATTCTCAATTCCTCCCTTACGGAGGAGGCCGTGGCCGAAGTGTTAGGTCTTCGATCCGCTCGTCAAATATGGTTAGCCCTAGAGGCTGCCTACAATAACACGTCCATTGAATGGATGCATCTGCTCCGTGACAGCCTCCGTCAACTCACTAAAGGCTCAGCCTCCGTTACCGATTTCGCTCGAAAATTCAAAGGAATATGTGACCAATTGGCTGCTATCGGTCATCCCGTCACTGATATTGACAAGACTCACTGGTTCTTTTGTGGTCTAGGATCTTCCTTTGAAAACTTCTCAACCTCTGTCCGCACTAATGGTACCATGCTTGCTTTTCGAGATTTGGTCACCAAGGCAGAAAGCCATGAACAGTTCTTACACACCATTCATCCTCCAACAGCAACACCTGTTGCATTCACGGCTACTCAGCAACGTTTTCGTGGCTCCGGTTCATCTGTGAATAAAAACAGGTCCCCCTCATTCTCCCGTGGTCCCGGTTCTCAATCCGGATCTCAGACACGTGGTCCGCGTCGCTCTCCTCATTGTCAGCTATGCAGAACCGAGGGGCATTACGCTAACAAATGCCCGCGTTTATCCTCGTTTGCGTCTGCTTCAAATACCGATGAAACCATTGCACAGGCTTTTCAGGCACAGTGCCACGTCACCACAGGAGACCCAGATTGGGTAGCCGACTCCGGAGCTACTACTCACATGGCAAATGACACGGGTAATCTTCACCCCACCACTCCATACACGGGTAATTCTAAAGTAGCCTTTGGTAACGGCGACTCCTTACCCATTTCTCATATCGGTCAATTCTCATTAAACAAACACTTATCCCTAAATATGTCCTGGTTATTCCCAACTTAACCAAGAATCTTTTGTCAATAAGTCAATTAACAACCAATTATCCCGTTGACGTCTTATTTTACCAACCTTTCTTTACTATTCAGGACCGGAAAACAAGCAAACCGCTCGCCCAAGGTTGGTGTGAAAATGGCTTGTATGTGCTACGGGATAGGAATCTTGCTTTCGTTGCTTCAGTTTCTTCCAATAAGGCTTCTTTTGAATTATGGCACAATCGTTTGGGCGATGTTGCATTTGATACTATTTCTATTTTAAAAAAACTTGGTTGTTTATCGTTTACTTCTATTTTGCCTAAACCTAATGTTTGTTCCCCATGTCAACTTGCAAAGGCTCATAAAATGCCTTTTGATTTAAATGAGAAACGTGCAACGAACCCTTTGGATCTTATTCATTGCGATTTGTGGGGTCCTTCGCCCGTCATGGGTATAGATGGATATAAATACTATGTCGTATTTGTTGATGACCACTCGCGGTTTTCATGGCTCTATTCGCTTAAAACAAAAAACGGTTTTTACTCAACCTTATCAACTTTCTTACGTTTTGTACAAACACAATTTTCAAGGAAAGTTAAGGTATTTCAAAGTGATGGCGGTACGGAATTCGTTAATCAACACGTTCGTAAAATTTTTGATGATAACGGCACCTTTCATCGTTTATCTTGTCCCTACACTTCTCCTCAAAACGGTATAGCCGAGAGGAAACACCGCCACATAGTAGAAATGGGACTAGCTATGATTTTTCATGCTCGTGTCCCGACTACTTATTGGGTTGAAGCGTTTAGCACCGCTACATATATCATTAATCGCTTACCATCCGGGGTATTAAAAAATAAATCACCATTTGAAATATTATTTTCCACATCACCTACATACACCAATTTTCGAGTCTTTGGCTGTCGGGTTTACCCGTATCTTCGTGACTATACCCCACATAAATTAGCCCCTAGAAGCATACCTTGTATTTTTATGGGCTATGCAACTCAATAAAAAGGCTACAAATGCTTAGATCCACAAACCTCTCGCATATACGTAATCCGCCATGCTCGTTTTGATGAAAGTTCCTTTCCATATAATGCCCATTCTTCATCAGCCGATTTAATCACCCTATCTCTATCAACCTACCAAGAAGATTGTGCCACAACAAAAATGCCTCCTCCCCAAAATACCCCTACCACCACTCATTCTTCAACCCAATCTTCCTGTACACTTTGTCCAGATGCCCCACATATGCATGCAGGTTCTCATGCACCTCCTCATCACATACCTATTACACATTCACCTAACACATCAACTACCACCCCAACAACTAACCTTGAGACTCCTCAACCGTCATCTCCCTCCTCGGTCAACATCAATACCGACACAACCTTACCCGCTTCTCCAGCCAATATTTTTTCAACTGCCTCACCGTAATCCACCTCCCCACAACAACAGGCCCCACAAATCCGACACAAACGATCTCGTCCCACCCCATGGTTACTCGGTCAAAGGTCGGTGTCTTCAAACCCAATCTGAAGCATCGTGCCAATCTTGCCTAAGTCATGTGTCACAACCTCTATGTGGCGTTGTTCGCTGCCTCTGATCCTAAAGGATTCCGTTCAACTGCTAGGAGTCCTCATTGGATGCATGCAATGAATGAAGAAATCAACACTCTTCAACGAAATAACACCTGGAGCCTCGTTCCTCGACCCCCATCGGCTAATATCGTCGGCTCCAAATGGGTTTTCCGCACAAAATATCATTTGGATGGCTCTATTGACCGACATAAAGCTCGACTCGTCGCTCAAGGTTTCACTCAAATCCCGGGCCTTGACTTTTCTCACACTTTCAGCCCCGTGGTGAAAGCCTCAACAGTTCATATCGTCTTATCTTTGGCTGTTATCAACAATTGGCCACTACACCAGTTGGACGTAAATAACGCCTTTTTAAACGGTGCATTAACCAAAACCGTATACATGGAACAACCACAAGGATTTGTTGATTCGGCCTTTCCAAATCATGTGTGTAAACTACACAAAGCTCTTTATGGTCTAAAACAAGCACCGTGCGTGGTTTCAACGGTTAAGCTCGTTTCTTGTCACTTACGGCTTCACGTGTAGTCGGGCTGATACATCCTTATTCGTGTTTCATCAAGGAGATTGTCTTATGTATCTCCTTGTTTACGTGAACGATCTTATCCTCACCGACAATAACCACGTTATGCTTACCAACTTCATCAATTTTTTACACAATGAATTTGCCATAAAGGATTTGGGGGCGTTAAATTATTTTTTGGGCTTGGAAGTTGTTCAAACAGAAAGTGGGTTGTTCCTCATTTAGGCTTAGGATGCACAAGACATTCTTACTCGAGCCAGGCTCATTGACACCAAGCCTATTCCTACGCCCCTTGTCACTACCGACTCGTTCACATCCACCGGAACCCCGTTCCACGACCCTACCTTTTATCGTTCCATTGTTGGAGCTTTACAATACTTGACCATTACTCGGCCCGATCTTGCCTATGCCGTTAATCAAGCATGTCAATTTTTCATGCTCCGACCAACCATCATTTTCAACTTGTTAAAAGAATACTACGGTATGTTAAGGGGACAATCTCGCATGGTCTTGTGTTCCAACAACCTAAGCATACTACTATCTTGGGATACTCTGATGCCGATTGGGCTAGATGCATCGAAACACGTCGGTCGACTTACGGTTATTCTATATTTTTAGGGGGCAATCTGGTTTCGTGGAGTGCCAAGAAGCAACCCACCGTCTCTAGGTCAAGTTGTGAGTTGGAATATCGGGCCATGGCTAATACCGCCGCTGAAATCATTTGGATCACTCACTTGCTTCGTGAGCTTCATGCTCTCCCACCGGACACTATTCTGTGATAACCGCAACGCTTTATTCATGAGTCAAAATCCCGTTTCTCACAAACGGGCCAAATATATTGACTTGGATTATCACTTTGTTCGTGAGCTCGTTATGTCTGGCAAGCTTCATACTCATTTCGTTCCGACCAAGCTTCAACTAGCCGATATTTTCACCAAGAGTTTGCCGCGATCTCAATTTGAGCATTTTCGGGAATTACTACGTGTGTGTTCACCGCCGTTTCGCTTGCGAGGGGGATAATAGACAACAAATATTGCAATCCCACTAATTTATCTTCAATCACGTTTATTACTCCTTGATTATATATTTGTATTCAATGTATTGGTAATTTCCTTTATTATGTTGTAACATGTATCAGTATATATAAATGCATATCTCACCCACTTTGGGTAGAGAAATTTTCCTTTCTACATTATCTATATACGTTAACCCAAAATCACAAACTGATATTGAAAACAAAGATGAAACAAGAATATGATTCAAAAAAACTTCACTTCAATTGAATAATTGTATGATTACATACTTAAAAGAATAAATTGCCAAAATCATCCCTTAAGGTTTGAGCATATTTGCCAGTTTCATCCAAAATGACTTTTTTGTGCCATATTGCCCTCCATGTTTGGCACTTTTTGCCATTTTCATCCAAACATCTAACTTGGTCAGAAAGTTCCATTTAATGAGAGTTTTTTTTAATATTTTATTATATTAAATCCTCTGTTACTCTCTCCTATCTTTCTCTACTCTTCTTCTCCAACACAATAAACCTGCAACACCCATTTTCTCAAAGCCGAAAACCTGCAACTCGATTAAGTTTCCATCGCAAACCAAACCGAAACTTCGATCTAACCATCTCGCCATTCAATACAATAGCCATCAACCAAACCCTGCAACTTACATTTTTCATTGAATCAAATCATCACGACTGCAACTGAATGGCTACATCTGAGTGCACAGTTTGAGCAGAGCCTAAAACGCCCTGACCTCCCAATTACTCAACTCTGCTTGGAGTGAGATCTAGTGGTTCGAGTAATAGCATGGGCCTTTTCAAACTCCATTTGGAGCTTTGCATCATGTGCTACATGATGAGCTTGAATTGCATCAAGTTCCTCATCTTCTTCTTCTGACCCAATTTACAAACCCTTGTTCCGCTGATTTTTAGTGCTTTTCTTTGGAGACCCGTTTTTTGGCTTTGAGCTTATTATAATAACCAGTCCTCACTTCGTTTTGCTCCTAATTAAGCTCCTGAGCTGATGAGGGGCGAGTCGCAACTTTAAATTTTTCAGCCAATTTTCCCTGAGACGAATCTGAGTTGAAAATGATGGATTTAATTCATCAAGTGAAGATTTCATGGTCAATTTGGGGGTGATGGCTTTAAAGAGTTTTCTAGAGAGAGAAAGAAGAGAGATAAAAAAAATAGGTAAATGAAAAATCTTTGAATAATGTTTTTTAATTTATAAAAAATGTGAAACTAAAAAAAAAACTCTTATTAAACGGCAATTTCTAACCCAGTTAGATGTGAAATTTTAAAAAAAAAAACTCTTATTAAACTCTTGAATAGTCAGGTAATATTTTACAAATAATGTAATTGTAAATGTTAACTGGCTTCGTTATGTGGCATGCTAAAATTCCAAATATGTAATTACGTAGCTATGTTTAGCTATATTGTTCCCAACATTTTAATTAACTGAATATATATTGTTTGGATGGAGCTACTTTTGCAGGTTAGAATTTTAAAGTTGGAGGAACTGAGTATAGGCTCTGTGGAGAATTTGAAGCAGATATGGGGTGTTTCTAGTGAGGAGGATGATAATAATAATAATATCTCCAGGTTGAGAAAGATTAGGGTGGACAGGTGTGATAGTCTTGTGAATTTGTTTCCAACCAATCCAATGCTGGATCATTTGGTATACAAGTTTAGTGATCGTGAAAAGTGTTCTCAATAAAATACTTTGTTGCTTTTGAAAAGAGTTTTGATAAACGGTCGGATAATATTTGTAATATTTTGTATGAAAAGTTGGTTTGATTCTCAATTGAAAAATAACGATCTTTAGTATAATGATGCGAGATGAGTGTGTTTTAGTGATTACGTGGAATACGAAATTTTGTGTGCAATGGATTTATTGGGCCGACTAAATTGATAATTAGCATTTGGTGAAATTTCGAAAATCAAGAAATGAGCATTTACGGTAGTATTAAGAATTTTGTGGAATTGAGAGAATGTGAAAATAGATTGTAAGATAAGAAGTATGTTTAAATATACAATGCATGTTGAGATGAATAAGAATTTGATTAATAATAATCAATTTGGGTATAAACGTGATAGTGTGTGCATAATAAAGTCTATTATAAGTAAGTCTTGGAAACAATCACCTAAGTAAGGGAATCACCCCTAACTCGTTGGTGAGGTCGTTATAAGATGAGAAGAGAAACGGAGTTAGTCGTCAAGGTAAGGAAATCACTCATATCTTGATGATATGCCTCCATTTATTATTACAAGGGATATAAATAATATTATGTGGAATCATGTATCTGAATAATGTATAAATGCATGGAAAAGTATTGGTACGATACTGCGCAAAAGTGAGATCTCAAAAATAATTTCAAAAAGAAGAAGTTGTATCATAAATGATCGAGAATAATAAAACATAAATGCGATTAATACTTGGATGATGCCAAAACGGAACGTTGACTAACCAAAGTGGTCGAAAGGTCTTTTGAATTCTAGAAGCATGTATTGGCCTAATAGGTGGTATACTCTCGCCGACACGTCGATTAACGGTATTCACCCTTCCGATTACTACATGTCTCAATTCAATCGAAAATTCGAGACTTGGCGCGAATTATGAAAATAAAGGAGGGGAGAGTAATCGACGAGATGCGGGTTTCACCCCTAACTTGACGATTTCGTACACTAAGTGTGGTTGGTACTCGTCGGGTCAAAATTTAATTCCGACACGTTGACGAGGGTCCACTAGAATTTGAAATTTGAAATTCTTCATCAAAGGGAGGAATTCACTCCTAATTTGATGACAAATTTCGTGTAAAAGAATAGGTAGATTGAGAGTCGTTCACCAAGTTGTGGGTTTCACGCCTAGTTTGGTGAAATCGTCTCGTTCGTACAATGCGAGTGTTTTTGAGTTTAGTGGAAATCGAGTAAAATATGTGAGGAAGATGTATGTTAAAGATTAAACCAACAATTATAAACATATCAAGAATAGCACATAAGGAATGGAATAATAAAACATGTATTAACACATAATAAAACAAGTATTAACACATAAGAATAACATGTCAAGTATAATACATAAGGATAAAACGACATATACGTTTAAAAGGCTCATAGAGAATAAATAAGAAACACATAAAGTGGCATGCATGTAGTTTCAAGCAAAACATAAGAATAAGGCTCTAAAACTATAGACTAGGTAAAAACATTCCTACTTTTCCTAATTCCCTATAGTTATGGCTCTGATACCAATCTGTCACACCCCAACCGATCGATGGCGGAAACATCGGGTTGAGACGAACAAATTGCTCAGAACATCATAACACTATGTGACAATATAAATTAAATTGAATTTCATAAATTGCTAAAGTTTAATACAAGAAATCACATAAACAACATCGTTTCGAATATACAACGACAAAGTAGTTTAATCTAAGTGTGTTTCTAAGTCCACTTAAATCTTGTTTCTTCACTTAGCATCATCTTGTCTATCATCCTGCAACATGTATTAAAATACAATCAACAAAAGTTGGCGAGTATACAAGTTTGATACATAGTGTAACATAGAATAAAATTGTTTACGTGTTCATATCCAACATAAATAACATGATGCAAGTTACTAATGCGCTGAAACGGTGTCACTATATGTTCAAACCCTAGAATACAATGCGTTAAAATTGTGGGAGGTAACATGTTTAACTTAGCAATACCCCGAGACTAGTGGGCAGTGCATTACTCCTATAGCGCTATAATTGTTAAGGTGGGCTTGTACGAAGTTAATGAGCATATAGACACTAATAGTTTACATAGCATATGAGATTAACAAGTATCAAATCGTTCATAGATTAACTCCCAATAGACTAGCGGGAGGTGAACATGTTTACATGTGGATAGAATATGATTCAAATAGTTTCAAGTGTTTAGTGTTTTTACATAGAATACATGTTGCACCCAAAAGTGTTTAAAAAGTAAAATAGGTTCGAGTATACTCACATTGATTGCGTATAAGAATTCCTTGAAATACGCACGAGTAAGGATGGAGGACTTGGAACAATGAGGGTTATCCTAAAACAAGAATTGGAAAAGTACTAAATAAAATGGAAAGTTTAATAATAAGATTAATCTTATTTTATATTTATATGTTGAGTACTCCTTGTGTCACCACGATATCCTAGATCCGATGGACTCGGGTAAGATCGGAGATCGTCACCATTTGGAAGGTCATGACACTATTCCGTTAAGAATATTTTAGGACTTATTTAGAGTATAAATTTACGAACCTATTTGGTGTATTGAAGGGGTTATAAGTTTGAGAAAATTCTTTAAAGATAAATATTTAGATTGTTTAGTTTGTTATATTATACACACTAGGTGTATTCGTCGTCGCGCGTTGCGCAACATTACAAGTTAGTTTCATCTAGTTATGGTTGCAAGGATTCGTCATATTAATAACAACCTGGGATTAATTAAGGATGATGTTGTTTATAGATGCATCTGTTGTTTATAATTTAAAGAAAGTAGCATAAAAAAGTTCATGAGGTGGAATTTATGTTCATCCAAACACTACAAAAGTTAATGTGCGTCAGTTGGAACTGTAGGATCGGGGAATCGATCAAACGAGACGTTCAGAAGAGTTCTCGATCAATACGAAAGGCGGAATCAGACGTATTGATGTTATAGCAGCTTGATTTGCACTTAGAATCACTTTAACTGTCGATTGTATTGATTTGATAGTGTTTACAGATCATACGACACTTCGGCAGCACTTCGTCTCCGGAATCAGAATGTTACAAATGAAGACACAAGACCCCTTATTTATAGGAAATGCCCGGTCGCATGAACCAGTCCACACGATCTGGTCCAGGTCGCACGACCTGGCCAGGTCGCACGAACTGGTCACTTCGTGTGAAGTGGCTGGTTCAGACCTGTTTCATGTTTCTCTCGTACAACGTGTCCTGGTCTGTCTATCTATCTAGTTACATGACTCGATACAAGACGAAGTCAACAGACATATGCACCAACAAACTCCCCCTTGGATGTTGACGAGTCTTCAGTGTATTGAGTCTTCAGTCTTGATCGGTCTTCTCGCTCTTTCCAAAGTATCTTTCTCTATAAGCATCCTTTAATCTTTAACTTTCAATCTCTTTTGATCAGACTCCCCTTTGCTAACAGACTCCACCTTAAGTTGTTTCGGGATCGTAATCTGACATAACACTCGTTCTAAGATCGTGTCCTGGCTCAAACTTTGCTCAGGCTTAGACATGGGAATCTTGCTTTGCAGCTTTCACAGGTTCAGGAACGTTTCTTGGCTCTCCGTAGCAATAAGATCAGGAACCTGATAACCTGCACAAATTCTCTACCCAAAAGTAAATTTCACAATTTTTAAAAATTTAACAAATTTAGAAACCACTTGTAAGTATCATTCAATCATCATCAATAGTTCTATCAAGTTCAAATTAATGACCTTGATTAACTAACAGTAAAATCATCTTCAAAACATCACTTGTAACATTTCAAACACACTCTCCCAACCCACTGTTGTTCATCATATTTAGCACTCGGAATTTTGAAAATCATATTTTCAACATCAGTTGTCGAAAATAAGATGAAATAAAATCTTTTTGATTTTTCAAAATTTTATGCTAAAACACATTCTTTTTGTTTTTTTTTTCTAAGATTTTCAGTGTGTTAGTACCACCAAGATGGGTCTCTTGCTATGCTTACTGTTGATTTTTCGAACGCTTTTAATTTGGTTGATAGGACAGCCCTACTGTACGAGGTAAGGAAAAGGTGTCCTTCTATTTCTACGTGGGTCGATTTTTTATATGGTCAACCAGCTAGATTATATGTGGGGATGAGTATATTTGGTCTACTACTGGCGTTCAGCAGGGGGACCCCTTGGGGCCCCAACTTTTTGCCCTTGTTCTACACCCGCTTGTTCACCGAATAAGGGATCGCTGCAAACTTCTATTTCACGCCTGGTACCTAGATGACAGAACG
>JARYGA010054288.1:0-48507 GCA_030545235.1 Helianthus tuberosus
TCTTAACCACCCAGTTCTGTCCTTTTGAAGCACTTCTCTTGTAAAATTGTGACTCGTTTTGATTATTTTGACTTTGAACAACAACTTTTGGTTTCCAAAATTGATTTGACTTTGTCATATCAACTGATGTTTGCCAACTTTGTGTTGTTCTGAATCTGGCTGTGTGAGAATTCTGGGTTTGGCTTGAATCAGACCTGGTCTGTTTTGGTTTCCAAGTTTGATTCGAAGCAAACTTGTTTGTGTTATACCTCCAAGTTTGTTTAGAATCAAATCTGGTAGACTTTTGTTTTACATTCTCACATTTTTGTTTTTCAACATCAACAGGCTTTGAGCTTGGACACTTTCGTGCAAGATGTCCAATTTGATCACATTTAAAACATGTTTTCTTTGAAACATCTTTAGCCTGTTGTTTTTTCTTTTTCTGAGCATAAAACTCTTCTTTAGACTGTCGTCTAAATTGGAGTTCTTTCTCTTCTTCCGAACTTTTCCCGTGAACAAAGTTCATCTTTTGCTAAAAATTCGGTTTTTCATTTTGTTTCCAAAATTGATTCTTTTTATAACCCAAACCAGCCTTCATATTCTTCTTTTTGTAACCAGGCTTGTTATAAAAAGTTTTCTTGTTTTTCCTAACAAATTTTGAAATTTCTGATTTCTCAATCTCAACCATTTTAAACACTTTGTCATTTTTTTCTGAAATCACATTTTGAATCAGGAATACAATATCTAAGAATAATTTGTCCGTTCCAATCATGGTATAAACCAATCCTTTTGAATCATCATTCACAACTTTCTCAGATTTTGACTGTTTAATATAGTCATCATGAAAATTTCCCTCCTTTTCATCATGTGATTCAGACTTACCTTTGGTTGACTCATCTTTCAAAACGCTATCAACAACCTTACTTACCACATCTGAATCATCAGCTTCATCAGAGTTGGCGTAAGTCACATCGATACATTCAGGTAATTGGTCAACTATGTTCAGACCTTTTGCCACCTTTTCCTCATCATAAAAAGTATAGTTATTTCTCAATGGTGGTGGTACCTGATGATATTCTGAACCAATACCTTTTTTATTCTTGTCAGTATCTTTGTCATCTGGTGTGATGTTGAAAATGCGTTAGAGAATGTACGAAGAATTATGATAACTTTAAAGTTTTGTAACAATCTTTTCTTTTTCAACCAGAACTTGTTTGAGATTAGCAACTTCATCAACACACTTGTTTAATTCAAGTTACTTTTCTTTAAACTTTCTCTCATACAGTTCTTTGGTTGTTAAAGTTTCAGACAATCTTTTGTCAAAACATTTGACTTGTCTCTTCAAAGTATCATAAGCTTCTTGTACTCTCTGATTTGACCACTTCAAATTATTGTACTCTTTTTAAAAATCTTGAAACTTATTTTCTTTTTCAACACAACCAACACATTTTGCTGTACACATTTCTCTCAAAATCTCATTTTCTTTTTCAAAATCTTGACATTTCAGTGTCAGCTTTTCAACCTTTTGTTTCAACATTTCTTCTTTTTCAATCATTTCTTTACATTTTATTTTGAAAACATTTGCAAGTTTATTTGTTTCAATATCTTTTGTTTTTATCAATTCATCTTTTTCAGTACAGGCTTTGCACATTTCTATGCAATTCCTGCACTTGTTTTTATTTTTATCAACAGTTTCAGCATTTGATAAATCAGAAGATTCATTTACCCCAGTCTCTTTCAGCACCAGTGATTCTTCTGTTTCAACTTTCTGGACTTCTTCTTTCTTCTCTTCTTCTTCCATCTTCCGTTCTTCTTCAACATCATTCTTTGCCATAATCTTCACCTCTTCTACCAGCCTTTTCAACTCTTCTTCATTTCTACCACCTTTGGCAGACTTGCTTTAAAAATTTCTTTTATTTTGTTCAACAGATCAGCCTCATAACCTTTTTCAGATAACCTTCTTGTATTATAAGTGTCCTGATCTGGAAAAAGATTTGTTACTGCATCAAAATCCACCTTTTCCGGATCAACCACTGGATTACCCTGTGGATCCATGTAACATTCCAGTTCAACATTCCATCTATTGGCTCTCCGAGCTTCTTTGAATGGATCTTTCAACTTTCTAATTTCATATCTCGCACTGTCTCTTCTCCACCAATTTTCATAATCCGCATCGGCTACAAATGCGGATCCAACATAATCTTCTTCAGGAAGAATTTGACTCCAGTCATAACCTTCATCGTCTTGAATAACTGCAATCGCCCTAGATCTTTCCTTTGACGACCCTTCATCGATCTGTTTCTGGCTCACATTTGATGATCCACTGTTGCGATGATAAATTGCTTTCTTATAATAATCATCTCTGAATGGATTCGTGGGTTCGTCAGTTTCCCTATTTGTACACTCTCTTTTGAAGTGTCCTTTCTGTTTGCATTTGAAACAGGTAACTTTTGCCTTATCAAACCCCAATTTCGAATCAGCAGATCCCAAAGACGATCTTCCAGTAATCTCCATGAAGCGTTGTGCTCTCCTCATTGTGCTAGCCATGCACCATTTAATATCCATTAGCTCCATCTCCTCTGGATCGATCTGATCATAATCTTCCTTTGTCATTTTCGGGTTTCCAACTTTTCCCGCGATCAGACTTTCGTACGATTCCAGGACAGATGCTAAAAACACCATTTGTTGCTTGGCCACTTCTGCATTCAGACTTTGAGAGTTTTTCAGATCTATAGCGATATTGCAATGGACTATGTTCGGATTTGATGAATTTGAACCAATTGAATGATAACCTGAATCTCTTGAAGAACTTTGCTGAGGTGAATCCCTTGAGTTTTCAGCACCAAATCCCGTTTTTGACTTTTGATCAAACATGTTTCCTCTGTAGTATAAGTCGACATTTTGTTTATACAGCTGGCTTCCTATTTTGTTTTCTGATTTCTAGATCATGCCCCTCAAGTTTCTCAATCAGCCAGTCTATAGTCACCTTGCTCATATCATTGCTGTTTTTGAGAATCATGACATAGTGTAACCAATCGTCTTCATTCGGAACAACTTCTATCAGTCTATCAATAATCTCTTCATTATCTTTTGACACACCAACTCTTTCCAGTTCAAATTTAAGATGACAGAATCTTTCAATCATATGTAGAACAGTTTCACCTTTCATACAAGCAAACAAATCAAATTCTTTTTTCAATAACGAACGCTTGTTTTTAATAATCAGCTCACCACCGGTACATTTTCTTCCTAAAGCTTCCCACAAACCCTTTGATGTTTTCTCATATTCAAGTAGTGAAATAATGTCTTCTCTCACTGACTGATGTAACAATGTAATCATTTTGTATTCATCTACAACATTTTTTAAATCTTTTTCTGTGAACTCTTCTTCGGTTAATAACTCTCATCCTTCTTTTGTTGGTTCTTTATATCCTTGTTTTAATTTTAACCAACTTTCAGGTGCAAAAGCTTTTACCAACCCTCAAACCGATTTTTCCACCAGTTATAATCTTCAACATTCATTAATTTCGGTGGTTTCTGTTGGTTTCCGTATAAATTGTCGTATTTCAAATTATCTTAAATCTCTTTTGAATAATCTCTTGTTTCAGATCTTCTTTTGGATGATTCTGAAGTAAAAGCATTGTAAAACGTGTTGTAAAATTCTTCACCGCTGCTCGTCATCTTCAAACAATTTATTGAGATTCACACTTTGTATATCTTGAATCACCTGCAAATGAAACACACAAACACAATCAGTTTAAGCACTTATCAAACAACTGATCAAACTGGTACTCGAACTGGTGAATATTCTGTGCGAATTGAGGTTCAAGTTGTCAAACCGTGCGAACTACTATGACCTGGATCAAATTCGTGCGAACTGGAACTTTGACTAACTTTTCAAACGACTTGAAAAACCTATAACCTCTTCACACGAACTGAAAGAATCAATTCAAGCAACTTTCAAACGAACTGATGAACCTTTGAACACTTTGAACTCCAATCCATACGAACTGGAACCAACTTTCAAGCGAATTGAACCTTTTAAACGAACTGGCGTCACTTTAAAACGAATTAAGTCCACTACGTATGAACTGGTTCACCTACTAACACCTTGACCTCACTTCGTACGAAATGAATTATAATCACAAGCGACCCGGACCTCCAAAAGACCAATACGTGCGAAATGGACCTTCAAAAGACCAATACGTGCGAAATGGACCTTCAAAAGACCAATACGTGCGAAATGGACCTTCAAAAGACCAATATGTGCGAAATGGACCTTAACTCGTACGAATTAGGCTGTTTTTCAAACGAAATGGACACTTTGATGCGGATTGGGTCCAATCCGTGCGAAATGGAGGATTATCTAATCAATCCGTGCGAAATGGATGACTTAGGGGTCAACTCGTGCGAAATGGCAGAACTTTTGGGATCAACTCGTGTGAAATGGCAGAACTGGCATGATTTCGGACCAAAAAAACTTAGATTTCTCCTAAACGGCTTTGAATTAAGATTTGAAACTTTGTAGGGTTATAGATCAAGTGTTTTCGCACAACATATCAAAAAATAACCTAATTTGGACCGTAAAAACCCGTTCAATTTTGCAAAATTCAGTGAAAAACGTGAAGAATATGAAAAAGATGAAGAAATAGATCAAATCTGGATGAATTCGGATCTGAATCTGATGAAATCCTGTACGAATCTATGTGATAGAACTGTGCAATCGAGCTCCCGCTCTGATACCACTTGTTAGGACCGGTTTTGATTCTGAAACGATTACGAACCGAACGTGTGACGTGCGGAATCCGTACACGAACGTGACCGAACACAAGAATGTACAATTTAACGTGATTCTATTGAAAGATATGACGAGTACAATCACCGTGAATCACCTATGAAGACTTTCTCTCTCTAGACTTTCTCTCTCTAAGCTTAGCTCTCCAAAATGTCAAATGAGCAAAAGTTCTAAAACTAAAGCCTAAAACTCCTATTTATAGGCACACGGTTATAAGGGATTTCCCCTTATTTACAAGATTGCCACCTTGCCCTTTTAACTACATCATGTAACACAAAGTCTAGATCTCTTCTATTTTTGCTACGGTTTTGATTGACGGAGGCGATAGACATACTGCACTAACATTCATTGGGTAAAGGTTAGCAAAGAAATGATGGTTTAGGATTTCTATTCTTGCTCCCTGCAAGATTTCACTTATCTTAATAGATTCTCCATTGGCCGTTTCTACCAGACAGTCTTGTTGAAGTTTGACTAAGGGTTGGTCAAGAAATTGGTAGAAAGAAGTATTGATAAAACTTTGGTTTGCACCAGAGTCAAACAATACCTTGGCAAATATGTCATTAACTAAAAACGTACCGACGATCACATCTGGAATCATCTTGGCTTCCTCAGCTATCAAAACAAAGGCCCTGGCATTCTTCTTGGGTGCTTCTGCCATCTTAGTCTTGTTGGGCATGGCTAGAGCTAGTTTCGGACAGTTTGGTCTAATGTGTCCCTTTTCTCCACAATTAAAGCATATCCCATTACCGGGTTTCTTCCTACAATCTTCTTCCTTGTGTCCAGAGATTTTGCAAAAGTTGCAATAGATAGAGCATCTTCCAGAATGCTTTCTTTTGCAATTCTTACAGTAGGGTGCAGAAGAACCTGTTCGCTTTCCACGGTAGGAATTACTAGAATGGAATTCCTGTGTAAGCTTTTGAGCTAGGTTCTTCCTCTGGTTTTCTTCTTGTGTACGTACCAGTTCGTCAGTCATGGTATTAGCTAATTGTACGGCTTCTTCTATGGTTTGCGGTCTAGCTGCCTTGACTACATGTCTAATCTCACTAATTAATCCCCAAATATAACGGGAGATTAGTACTAGTTCGGGTGAGGCTAAAGATGGTACTATCCTAGCATATTCGAAGAATATGGTAGTGTATCCTTTGCAGTCTATTCCCGTCATTCTGAGATTTAGGAACTTATTGGCGATTTGTTCCTTCTCATTGGGAGGACATAATTTTCTTTCAACTATTTCCTTAAAGTTAATCCATTCCATATTATAAACTCTGTCACTTCCCTAGACTGGAGAATAGTATTCCACCATTCTAAGGCTGCATTTTTGAAAAGATTAGAAGCAAACATAATCTTATCTTCATCTGCGCAATTTACTTATTTTTATGACTGCTTCTGTGTTTTCTATCCAACGTAAGGTTGCAATGGCTCCTTCATTGCCTGAGAATTCTATTGGTTTGCAGGCCAAGAATTCTTTAAAAGAACAACCGTATGGAGCGGTTCTTCTTCTTTTAGGAATTGGAGCTTGGATAATAGGTGCATTTTCATTATTCACACTGTGACTTGGTTCAGTGTGTTGACATTTACTGCCATTTGCAGATTTATCTGCTTCTCTAACAGTCTTGATAATATAAGGCATGACATTCATAATTCATTGTGCCATTATGTGTTGAATGGCACTGTTATCTATTTGGTTTCCGTTATTCTCATTATTCTGGTTTTCTTGATTTACTTTGTTGTCCATCTGAATTGTAAGAATTTACCAGATATTAATTATCACATAATAGAATACAATTATTTATACACAATCACATGAACAAGTTGATCAAAAACGTCGATCATTGCGACATTTACTCTTTTTCATATATATATATATATATATATATGCATCTATTACACATTACAACTGAAAATTAAAGATACTATGCATCCGTACTTATATATATATATATATATATATATATATATATATAGAGTAGGAGTTGGGTAGAAAGTGTATTTTTCCTAGAAAGTCTAGGAAGCAATGAGAATTGGACATGTGGCATTGAGTTATTTTAACTAAAAGGGCAACTATGTAATTTCACATTTTAATTTTATTTTTGGAATTTATTTTTCATTAACTAACATTCCATGATTTTCGGATTTTTTGTTGTTTCCGAATTCAAATCTGGAAGTCAATGTGTTTATCTGGAAAAACTATCAGCATGTCTTGGTGATGTGTTTTACCAGTCAGAGAGGTTGAAGTCAGTGTGTTTTAACACTCTGAAGTCAATATATAATCAGGTTGTGTTTTAACAGTTCTTTTTGCATTTTAACACTCTGAATGTGTTTTATGTTGTTGTCTATGTCACGTTACATCACATTGTGTTTTTTGATGATTACATTACATCATAATGTGTTTTACAACAGTTTGTTTTTATACTGGAGTTTAACAAATATGATTGTGTTTTAAGTCAGCAGATTTGCTGGAGGATTCTTGATATTGTGTTTTAACAGCAAGCAGATTTCTTGACATTGTGTTTTAACAGCAAGCAGGCCATTGTGTTTTAACAACAAGCAGATTCTTGACGCTGTGTTTTAACAGCAAGCAGATTTCTTGACGCTGTGTTTTAACAGCAAGCAGATTCTTGACGCTGTGTTTTAACAGCAAGCAGATTGCTGGAGGATTCTGGATATTGTGTTTTAACAGCAAGCAGATTTATTGACGCTGTGTTTTAACAGCAAGCAGATTGCTGGAGGATTCTTGACATTGTGTTTTAATAGCAAGCAGATTTCTTGACGCTGTGTTTTAACAGCAAGCAGATTTCTTGACGCCGTGTTTTACAATCCATGCTTGTAATCCTTCCATTTATCAAGAACGACTCAGAAACAGCGGTACAAGCCTCTCTACAATCATCAATTAAAACAGAAAAAACGCAGCCAAGTTACAAGCAGATTAAGATCGAAAACGTATATGCACTTCAAGAACTTTAATCACAACACAAGATATGAATACCTAGTGAAGAAAAGGGGTATGAACAAGCCTTGGAACCGAAATCTGAATGCTCTTGGGGTCCTGTTTTGCGTCGCCAGCAGTAAGGGGAAAGAGATCGGTTTAGAGAGGGAGAGAGAGAAAGAGAGAGAGAAAGAGGGGAAATTGCATGAATTTAGGGATTGGTTATTGATATGGTAGTTTCTTGACTTATTTAAAACACTTCCAATTACCAAAATACCCTCACTATATTAAAAGTCTCTAATTATATAACTCAAATATTACAATATTGCCATTCATTTAATCTCAACCCTTAAACACACCAATCGGATGGACCAGATCGCTTCCTAGACTTTCTAGGAAAAACACACTTTCCGTGCGAACCCTACTATATATATATATATATATTAGTACAAAATTACACATGTATCTAGTTATTTTCTAAGTTCCGTTCATCCAGTACTGCATCTCATTCTCATCGTATTTCCAAACTAGTCGTTCCCCTTTCTGTCGGATTCTGTTCCCCTCATTTACTAAATCTTCTCCATACTGATGGAGTTCCTGTACCTGTTCTCGACTCATTGGTGGATCTAATGTTTTAGGTGGAGGTACGGGTTCCTCATAGGGGTCTCCACTATTCATTTCGAAAAATGTCCTATCGATTTCCTTCCACGGATCAGGTTCTAAAGGTTTAGTTCTTCTTCAGGTGGGTACAAGGCCGAATATGACCTATTGTCGTCAAACCATGTATCATATCCTAGAGGTTGTGGGTTTGGGATTCTAGGTGATTTGTCTGGGTTAAATGAAGGTATCGGGAGTTGGTTCTCGGAGTGGGATTCTAGCATTGGTTGGTCTAGAGGTTCAGTTATTTGGTTTTGGTCATTGGCTACGGCTGTAGTGGCTAACAGGTGAAAATTGGCCAACTGTCTATCTAATTCTTCTTCCCAAGGTGGTCTACTGGTTACTTCCAGAATTTGTGTGTATGCCTCCCTATTGGCCCTGACTATTGCTCTCTGTTGCTGTAACTTTTTCATTCTTTTTCTCCTTTCATGAGCCTCTTTACTAAACCAACCTCTTTTCTTAGTAGTAAAAGGTTCCTCCTATTGAGCCTTAAAAATAAATATTCCCTCTTCCGTATCGGCTAAATATCCTGAGGGATCAGGCTGAGATGATGTTCCCTCACTTTTCTGTGAACTATCTAAATGACGATAAGCGTCCGAAGTTTCTTGATCACTCATACTGTAAAATAACATATAGTCAAATAACACATAACACATAATCACATAAATTATTTCCTAACACATAATTTGAAATTTCAGTGTCAGCAGAACACTTCCTTGGCTTAAATCAGTGGCTGTAGCTCTGATACCACCTTCTGTTGCAACCCCCGACCCCTACCCGGGAGCGGGCGGCCGCGAGTTACTCAGAGCGGGTGGTATCGGTGTTTATTAATTTGGTAGCGGAATACATCAAGACCGTAGTTAGGAAATATTTTTATCAGAGTAAAACACCAAACTTTTATAAGAATAATTTATGGGAATTAAACCCGAGTTCATTTGACAATACATTATTAGGGATAAACCCTAATTATTGAAAACAAAATGTCTTGTTTATTTAGGTACTTTTATAGCCACTATTCCAAGCCTTCAGTGCTCTCCAACTAACTTCTATTGGGCTTTCATATTACGTTACCTGAAACACGTTTTAAAAACATTTTGTCAGCAAGAAATACTGGTGAGTGCATCCCAGTTTAATCAAAATAGTTTTAACAATTAACAGAACTGAGGGCAACCCACAATTACATTTGCTTGATCTAAACAATTACTCAATCAGTACTGTCAACCCGACTTGTGGGTCATATTACTCATTGGCTAACTCTTTGTCCAAAGGTAACGTCTTACAAATTTTGTATACAAAACCCCAACATACCGGCAGCAATTGTAGACTTAGAAATACAATTACTGTTACGTGTATATTAAAACATTTGAGTTTTTGGTAAACATTTTGACTCACAAAAAGATTTATAAAAAGAGAATGTACTCACATTGCAAGTTTAGATACTACTAAAGCTTCATATGAATCTCCTAGTTATTATCTATTAAATAATGCACATGTGTTAGTAAAATAACCCAATTCAGATTAACCGTACAACTCGAGACAGAATTCCAATGACTGAGTCGGGCAGGGCCGACATGCATTACGGAATCCTAAATCAATCGGGTGTACACACGAGACAGAATTCTAATAACTGAGTCGGGCAGAGCCGACATGCATTACGGAATTCTAAATCGATCGTGTAGGGTAATAGCAGGGTTACAGTACTTACAACGAGGCAAAGCTTCGCTATATAGTGGGTATTATGCCTGAGCAGAGTTTCTACTATTAGAGAATTGAAAGAGAGAATCAGAAAACTGAACGAATTGAAATGAATTCGTCGACTGCTATTTATAGGATCGGATTAAGGCGGCTCGCGCCCCGCGAAGAAGAAGGTTAGGGCCTTCGCGTCCCGCGAGGGACTGCGTGTCAACTATAGCTTTGACCAGTCGTCGGCATAGCCCTGATGAGTCATGTGCCACGTGGCACTATAACTTGTCCGACAATCAAAGGTAGTCGCGGCCAGCGACAGACCTAACCAAGGTTTTCGCGCCCCGCGAGCGACTCCTGAACTTCGTTTTTCTTGAATTTAAAAAGTGTAGGGCTATTCCAGGTCCGGTTTTTACGTACGGGGTATATTTAGGGACATTTTGGGTGTCCAAAAATATTTTTAGGAGGGTTGCTATACCCGGACATGGTACCAATAACCCCAATTATTTCAGTTATCAAGTAAAACGGATTAAACCAGGTTCTTACATTTATGAACAGTCATAGTCGACTCATTTATGTAATACCCGCTCCAAGTGGCGTATTCGCCATACCCCAAGTTTAAAAACAAAATAAGTTAAGAGTATTTACCTTTTGCTAGCTTCCAATCAATATGATTATAATTTAGTAAAAGCCGCAATTAAAAGTATTATTGACTCAAGTCCGATTATTTGGGGGTTCTATACTCTGGAATGAACATAATCATTACCTGTTAGAATGTATACGGGTCAAAAGTTAGCCCCTTTAGATATGACCTGTTACTTAAGAATAGGTTCGCTAGATTAAGCGTAGATTATATAGAATGTGGTTTATACCTATCCTAGTGCAATGACTCATTGGATAAAGATTATTTAACCAATCATTTTGATTTGGAGTGGTTTTGAAATATCTAGACCCGTTACGCCTAAATTATACGAACTAGGTTCGTATAACTAGTTATGTGCGTATAAATGGGTTCGGAAGGCTAGATAGGTCTTATGACAAGTCTAAGTTGTCAAAACACTTTTCATAACATTATATATCTGTTTTGAAGTCAGAATATTGACCACTCTGGTTTGAAAACCATTTCTTTAGTTTTTAAGATAAGAAGGGCATAATTGTCCTTTTTAAGATATAAGTTCTAGACTTGTCATATAACCTATTAAACAACATGACCAAGAGGTATAACTCATAAGGGTTATACCTTATACTAACATGGTCATAATATCAGTTCTAAACAAGTCCTAACGTTGACCAAACGGGTTAGAATCGAAAGTCAAAGAAAAAGTCAAACTGCTTGACTTTCGATATAGAATTGAACTCTAAACAAGAAATGACGAGTTGGACATGTTTAGACATGTCCTAATATGTTTTATAAACTGATATGATGTCAAAACTTAAGGTTTTGATAGTTAAATACTTAATTAGCGCAATTCGCGAAGTTTACGTTTTTGACCATTTATTTAATATAAATGCGACTCGTTAATTCGCCTACTTAACATGATCTCTAGAAGGTATGATCCCAGGGGATTATAATCTTCATTATTACGATCACATAGCCATGTTCGAATCGAACATTGGCTTGACCATAATAGTCATAACCGAAAGTCAAACAGAAAGTCAAACCGTTTAACTTTTGGCTAATAACTAGCCTATAAAATGAAATAGACTATGAAAGAACACTTACTTGTGTTCTAGGAGAAGATTAACTTTAGTAGGAGACTTCCTTTATATCAGGAAACAACTCCAAGAAGATAGAGAGGAAGAAAATGAATTGAGTAAAGAACAATGTGCAACTTATGTTGCTATTTATAGTTGTAGAAATGTTGTAGGATTGAGCCATGTGTTAAGTATAGTTCTAGGATCATCACATGTGTCTAGTGAGGTGTAAGAACCAGGAAAGAAGTGGCAAAATCGAGCTAGGTGTCACCATTTGCAGAAAAGCCTTAGAGGCCAAGCATAATCTGCCAGTATGGTCCCTTATGGACCGTAAGGATTAACCACTTACGGACCGTAAGGACCTCAGCGCACCAGCTCTTTATTCAGCTTACGGTCCGTAAGCTCCAAATGCTTACGGTCCGTATGAGGTTGCCAGGGAATATTATTTTGATACTTTTACATCTATAGTCCCTGGACTTTGATTCTTTTGCCATTTGGCATAAATAGTCCCTCTCCTTCCCAGAGTCGGGATTAGTCGGAGATCCAGGATGCGTTTCAATGAACGTAGAATGTAAGTCCTTCCTCCTTCCACATAGTCGGGATTAATTGGAGGTTCCTCCTTCCACATAGTCGGTATAAACTGGAGGATTGAATATGTATCGTTACATAGTTGAACGATAAATTCCCTATCATTAGTTGGAGATTCGGGACACGTGTCGTCTCGTAGTTGGACGAAAATTTTACGGGTGTTATACAAAGTAAATTAGTTATAAAAAGAAAAAATATAACTTAAATAAAATGTAGAGAGTAATTGTAAAATTGCAAAGTATAAGGGATATTAAAATAAATTAGTAAAAGAAAAGAAAAGATAACTTAAACAAATTGTAGAGAGTAAACATAAATTTCAAAGTAAAGGAGTTTATGGGAAAAACTTTTGTGACCAAATTGTATTATAGAAAAGTTTATTAGTTCAATTAAAAAACTTAAGGTTTTTAAATGATTGTATGATTTGTCTATTTTATGTAATAAGTTTAGATACCGTGAAACGTAGCCAACCCTACTTATTGTAACTAGTATGTGGAGTCTATTATGTACCACAATAGTTGTTTACTTAGGACTTCTATAAAAATTTTGAATATTTTATAGGATTTTATAAGAACTATAATACATAACGTGTTGTTTAATTACAGGAATTTATTACGAAACAAAACTAGCAAAAAACCATGTTCAAAAAATGTAATATACAAATTTTGAATATTTTTTTTAAAAACTAGTAGGTGCTTTTTATATTTTTTTTATAAAAAATGTTCAAGTACATTTATTTTACATTCCCTGTTTTTTTTAAATAAAAATGTTACATAGGGTTTTCTTGAGTTTTCTCAACTAAAGTGAGTTTTCGTTTTATCTTTAACACACACACACACACACACACACACACACACATATATAGGAGGGTTTAAATAAGAACGCTAAATATAACGAGAACCGTGAAAACGAATGAAAAAACCACGAGAACTTGGTCAAAAACAATTCAAATTCAAAATTTCTTTTTACACTTATCATTATTGTTCGAATACAATGTTAGAAATTAAATTTACACGATTAAATTTACATGAATTCGTAAATAAAGAAAATTTACACATGTGTAAGTTTGTCATTTACACATGTGTAAATTTGTTATATTTACACATGCGTAAAAAATATAGTAAGAGTGATTTTAAGAGGAGAAATGGATTATTTGATTTCTTTTTTGATGTTGTATTTTGATTACACCGAGGTTTGTATTAAAAAAAATACGGTTTTGATTGGTTTTTTATTCGTTCTCACGGTTCTTGCAATATTTAGCGTTCTCAAGATAACCCTCCCATATATATATATATATAGGGATGGCAATCAAACCCGAACCCGATGGGTAAACTCGAAACCCGACACATTTGGGACGGGTTTGGGGTCGGTTAATCGGGTTTGGGAATAGTTTTTATTTTTTTCGCGGGTTTGGCACGGGTTTGGGATTTAGTGATATACCCGTTTACCCGACCCAATTACCCGATAAAGTGTACCCGTGTACCCGATTGTATACTTGATATAATTTCTTTTATATTATTAATATGTATATATATGATACATCCATTTTTTACACATATAGGTATTCTATTCCGTATACATTGTAGTTATTTGATATATAATTTTATAATAACAATACAAAATGTAACCGGTTAGTAGTTACCCGATAGATACCTAATGGGTTTTGAGATGAGTATATCCAACGAGTAATCTTTTTAAATTAACGGGTTTACCCGAAACCTGCGGGTATACCTGATACCCGATGGGTATTTACTCGCTAGAAACCCGACGGGTTTTGGGACGGGTTTGGACAAGCTTATCTAATCGGGTTTGGGTTTGGGATTACCTAAACCCGTCCCAAACCCGACCCATTGCCATCCCTATATATATATATATATATATATATATATATAGGGTTGAGTTCATTTCAGAACTCTGAATAACTACAGAACTTTCAGAACTCCTAATAAACAATCATTTTATATATAAGTTTTTGTATTTAGGATCTTTTTATCATCTATTATATGTATTTCTTTGATTACATACATGTTAAAAGTAGTTTACATATGTTTAATTGCCAAAATTATATATATGTGTCATAACTAATTACATATATGTAAAAAAACTAGTTTACATATGTGTAATTATAAAATTAAATATAAAAAATGATAAAATTACTCTTAACATGTATGTAATCGTAAAAATACACATAATAAATGATAAAATTATCCTAAACATAAAAATATATAAATAAAAAGTTTGTTTATTAGGAGTTCTGCGAGTTCTGTAAATATTTATGGTTCTGAAATGATCCTGGCCCTATATATATATACAGGGGAGGGTTATCTTGAGAACGCTAAATATTGCGAGAACCGTGAGAACGAATGAAAAAACCAATCAAAACCAATTTTTTTAATACAAACCTCATTGTAATTAAGATACAACATCAAAAAAAGAATTTACAACATCAAATAATTCATTTCTCCTTTCAAAATCACTCTTTTTAGATTTTTTACACATGTGTAAATATAAAAGATTTACACATGTGTAAATGGCAAACTTACACATGTGTAAATTTTCTTTATTTACGAATTCACGTAAATTTATACGTGTAAATTAAATTTCTAACATTGTATTCGAATAATAATCATAAGTGTAGAATTTTTTTTTGAATTTGAATTGTTTTTGACCAAGTTCTTGCGGTTTTTTCATTTGTTCTCACGGTTCTCACAATATTTAGCGTTCTCATTTAAACCTTCCATATATATATATATATATATATATATATATAGGGGACCGCTAAAATGAGAACCACCTCCAGTTGTAAGAACCGTGAGAACTACACCGTACGGGGCGAGGTGGACCAAATTTTTTTTTCATAAACGTAGATGCATGTATTATAAACACATTTGTAAAAAAAAATTCAAAAAAAAAAATGTCGGGTGTGTAGTTTTGAGCACCCAAAGTTTGCGTTTACGGGACCCGTAAAATTTACGGTACCCGTAAACACAAACTTGCGGTGTTCAAAACTACACACACGACATTTGTTTTTAATTTTTTTTACAAATGTGTTTATAATACAAGCATTTACGTTTATGAAAAAAATTTTGGTCCAACTCGCCCCGGATAAAAAAGTTCTCACGGTTCTTACAACTGGAGGTGGTTCTCATTTTAGCGGTCCCATATACATATATATATGGGAGGGTTTAAATGAGAATGCTAAATATTGTGAGAACCGTGAGAACAAATGAAAAAAACCGCGAGAACTTGGTCAAAAACGAATCAAATTCAAAAATTTTTCCACACTTTTGGTTATTATTCGAATACAATGTTAGAAATTTAATTTACACATTTAAATTTACATGAATTCGTAAATAAAGAAAATTTACACATGTGTAAGTTTGCCATTTACACATGTGTAAATCTGTTATATTTACACATGTGTAAAAAATCTAAAAAGAGTGATTTTGAAAGGAGAAATGAATTATTTGATGTTGTAAATTCTTTTTCTGATGTTGTATCTTAATTACAATGAGGTTTGTATTAAAAAAATTGGTTTTGATTGGTGTTCTCATTCGTTCTCACGGTTCTCGCAATATTTAACGTTCTCAAGATAACCCTCCCCTATATATATATAGGATTTGGTTCAAGAGTGAACACTGGTGTAGTTTGCGAACTAATCCTGGCCATATATGTGTGTAGATCAATGGCCAGGATTTCATGATGAAATACACTAGTGTATTTTACGATTTGATGATGAAATCCTAGCCATCCACGTGTGTAAATCAATGTCCAAGATTTGTTCACTCAGTTCGCAAATACATTAGTGTTTACTCTAGAACCTCATCCTATATATATATATATGGGTCTGCTAAAATGAAAGCCACCTCCAGTTGTAAGAACCATGAGAACTACACCGTACGGGGCGAGTTGGACCAAATTTTTTTTCATAAACGTAGATGCGTGTATTATAAACACATTTGTAAAAAGTTAAAAAAAAATGTCGTGTGTGTAGTTTTGAGCACCACAAGTTTGTGTTTACGGGTACCGTAAATTTTGTTTAAAATTTACGGTACCCGTAAAAACAAACTTGTGGTGCTCAAAACTACACACACGACATTTTTTTTTTGAATTTTTTTTACAAATGTGTTTATAATACAAGCATCTACGTTTAAGAAAAAAATTTGGTCCAACTCGCCCCGGATCAAAAAGTTCTCATGTATCTTACAACTGGAGGTGGTTTTCATTTTAGCGGTCCCCTATGGGGAAGGATCCACTAAAAAGTCGATTTTGCCTAAGTAGCCTAAGAAGGATTGTGATGATGACATGTGACACTCCTAATAAGTAGGAATAAAGGGTATTTTGGTCCTTATAAATAGGAGTGAAAATGACATGTGACACCCCTTTTGTTTTTTAAAAATACAACAAAAAAATTTAGTACAAAAAAATCTAGCACAAAAAATCTAGTAAAAAAAATATAGCACAAAAAATATACTACAAAAAAATAGAGCACAAAAAAAATCTAGTACAAAAAAATATAGCAAGAAAAAATTCAGCAAAAAAATGTAGTACAAAAAATCCAGCACAAAAAATTGAGAAAAAAAAATTTAAAACAAAAAAATTCAGCACAAAAATATAGTACAAAAATTAAGCACAAAAAAATGTTATACAATATAGAAATACAACACATTTTAGTGTGTTTTTTTAGTCTTCATATTTTATATAGCAATATGGTACTCAAATTAAAAATAAAAAGACGGTCGATTTTACGGTGAAATTTTTATGAAAAAATAATATCGTATAAAAAAGTTATGAACGTTTAAAAAATGGAGGTGAAATATGCATGTGCCTTGCATGTGGAGAGAGAAAGTCCATAAATAGGATTTTTCCAAGATCTCTTTGCACTCCTCCTTTCTCCTACACTTTGATCTTAACCATTCATTTGAAAAATAAATGGTTAAGATTCCTTCTCATCTCACTTAGGCAAAATAAACTTTTTATTTGATCTTACCCATATATATATATATATATATATATATATATATATATGGGATTTAGAGAAAACGGTAGAAAGTGTGAGAACGGTGAGAAAGCTTATCGATCGTCCGATTAAAACAATCTATGGACTAGATTGGCGCGGTGGCGTTTTCGTAAATAACATCAATTTTATTACGTGGACGCGCTCCATTAAGGGTAAAATGGTCTTTTGACTTCTTCACACAAAACACCATCTCCTGAAATAAAATGCCAATAACAAAAATCACACACCATTCTAAGTAAAAACGCCATTAGATATAAAACGGCAAACTTAATTATAGTAAAATCCCGCCTAAAAAAACCGCCAAAAAATCCTATATATACAACATCTCAGACCTTCAATTAAAAACACACACAAAACCCAAACGCCATATTTGATATATCCCATTCGCCTTAAAAACGCCAAAAAACCCAAACATCAAATATCTTCTAACCCAAAATCCTTAAGTGAGGATATTGTCCATTTCATTGAGTAAAATCTTATTGAATTAACCTCAACTTCCATTCAATTTATAACGCCAAAACATACAAAAACATTATTGAGGTTTGTTGTCAAGAAAGTTTAGTTGTATTGGGTGGACAACATTGCCAGTTATCTTTCTTAACCGAGGATTAAAAATGTTATCCATCTCATGCAGCAAAACATTATTTTAGCATGATCAAATTTTGAGGTTTAAGGTGCTTTTATTTGGTGGCGTTCTTTTTATCGGTAAAACGCCAAAAAGTTAAAAAATCAAACATCGTTCATTGGAAAAATCAAGATTGTTGGCTGAAGGGTCTAAACTCAATAACATTTTGCTGCATGAGATGGACAAATCTTCAAGAAAAAGATGCTGATGTCAGACTTTGTGCTTCCAAACAGCCACACAAAAAACTACATGAAAAACAAAAAAACAAAATGAATCATACGAAAGTCGAACCAGCCAGTTAAGATGATTCAAAAAAGAAGAAAGAGACTGGTGACAGTGAAGATTTGGAAGATCAATTGTTTATATATTCTTTTTTTTATTTTCCTTTTCAGTTGATTTTTATATAATAAAAACGCCATATATAATAAAAACGCCGAAACAGCCAAAATGCTTGTTTAAACGCTATCATCCCGTAAAACGCCCCCAAAAACTCCTAAACTATAATAAAATTACTTTGAAAAAGTATTATAAAAAACCCAAAAAATAAAAAAATAAAAAGCAAACTTGAAAATGTAACTAGAAACAGTAACTACAAATCAGTAATATTGAAGATAGGGAAAATTTATTATATTAGAAACTAAAACGCCAAACTTGAAAGATGGGACGTGTTACAGACTTCAGAGATAAAGCTTATCAAAAACAATAATTACAAACAGTAACTGAAAAGACGAATACTTTATTATAATAATGCACAACCTAACTTAGGCGCCAAAAAGACATCCTATAAGATGATAAGTCTCAGCAACATCCATTTGATCAAACCAAAAAAACAAACGCCAATACTACTAAATACCACTCACTGAAAAACGCCAAAAAATGAAAAAATCAAAGATGGCTAATATGCTTTCTTGGATATTCAGTATTATTCTTCGTGAAGTTTCACTGAATGAATTGTTAGCAGAGGGGAGTAGCTCAGTAAGATTTTGCTGCATGAGATGGACAAAAATTTAAGAAAAAGATACTGATGCCAGTCATATGGCATTTTGTATTTTTTGTTCTTGAAGAAGGTTTGGATGAGGAGAAGAGATAAATGACACTGAAGAGTGGGTTGATTATAAAGATGAAGATCAAGATAAAGAAAAAACGAAAAACCCACTCACACGTCATAGATCTATGTCCCCAAACATCTACAAAAAAAGCCACTTCAACAGACGAGCAGGCAAAATAATCAAACCGATGGGTTTGTTAAGTTTACATAAAACGCCATATATTTGGTGACAGTTCTTGTATTATTAAAGAAGAGAGAGACTGATGACAGTGAAGATTGTGAAGAGAGATCCGATTAGGATTTCTAATTTATTTTCTTCGCTTGTATTTTTGTTTTCCCGTGGTTGAAATATAATCTAACAATAGTAAAACGCCAAGATACCACAAACGCCAAAATGTATATAAAAAATAATAGAACAATAGGCCATCTTGTTTAAAACGCCTTGAAAAACGCCATTCAGATAGATTTCCTGACCCCCTGGGTTCGAATGGC
Source organism: Helianthus tuberosus (assembly GCA_030545235.1). Lineage (NCBI taxonomy): Eukaryota > Viridiplantae > Streptophyta > Magnoliopsida > Asterales > Asteraceae > Helianthus > Helianthus tuberosus. Next base: position 19,506 of record JARYGA010054288.1, read on the forward strand.
ATACGATTTGAATAAACGTCATAAACGCCAAAATATTAATACAATGAAACCATTAAAACGCCATTAATTATTGAATTTGTTTAACGCCAAAAATCTTAAAACCCAAAAATTAAAACAATATTGGGAAAAGCGGAACTGGAAAAGCAGAAGATGAAAGGACAAAAAGCCCCTCCACCATTCTCTATGCCGAGTGACACGTGTTGGGCCAGGAAGCGTTCTCACCGTTCTCACACTTTTGAGCGTTTTCTTCTGATCCCGTTTCTATATATATATATGTGGGGACCGCTAAAATGAAAACCACCTCTAGTTGTAAGAACCATGGGAACTTTTTGATTCGAGGCGAGTTGGACCAAATTTTTTTTTTTATAAACGTAGATGCTTGTATTATAAACACATTTGTAAAAAAAAATTCAAAAAAAAAATGTCGTGTGTGTAGTTTTGAGCACCACAAGTTTGTGTTTACGAGTACCGTAAATTTTAAACAAAATTTACGGTACCCGTAAACACAAACTTGTGGTGCTCAAAACTACACACACGACATTTTTTTTACAATTGTGTTTATAATACACGCATCTACGTTTATGAAAAAAAAATTTTGTCCAACTCGCCCCGTACGGTGTAGTTCTCATAGTTCTTACAACTAGAGGTGGTTTTCATTTTAGCGGTCCCCATATATATATATATGTATGTATATATATATAGAGAGAGAGAGAGAGAGAAATGCTCGGATAGTCCCTGTGGTTTGCCTATTTTTTCACCTTTAGTCCCCAACTTTCTAAAATTACAGCTATAGTCCACAACTTTTGCAATTTCGTTCTCGAATAGTCCCTGACACAGATGGGGGTTAACTTTTGGTGTTAAGTGGATGTGAAATGACCAAAACGCCCTTACTAATAAAAAAACATAAAAATAAATAAAAAAAACAAACCCACCCCTCCCCCTTCCATCTTTCTTTCTCTCTCTGCTTCTTACCCACTGGAACACCATGAACGACCCCAGTAAATCACCATAACCACCACCTACAAACCTCCAAACACACACACACGCAAGAAATAAGGGGTCACCGGAAAATCGCCATTACAATAACCTGTGTTTATATTTTTTTGTTCGATTATGGGTTTGATAGCCAACAGAAACAAAAGCAAATCAAAAAGCAAATCAGGAAATCCTTTTACCTACATCACATTAAAAAAAAAACCTAATCAAAGAGGTAACCACTAATTTAATATAAACCACTAATTTGATCCCCAATTTGAACTGGTGCAACATAAATACAATTGATATCCAATCTAAAGAAATCAAAGAATGTATAGACATAATCAGATATTCCAAATTTAAGAAAAAAAATAATTTGTGATTATTAAACATAAAATAATCAAAATATCAATCAGTTAAACCATAAAATTCCATGATTTTGACTCATAGTAATCATCAAATATTCAGAATCATAATCGGAGGTTGCTTGTGACTCAAAACAATAACCAATATTGATGAATCCAAACTTGAAAATCGCCGGAAATAAGGGGTTGTCGGAAAATTAAGGAGACCAAAACAGATTTTTGCAGACGTCGCCATTACAAGGATGTCGGAAAAGAACCCAACCCACTGGAGTCGATTCGGTCACAACGGTGAAGGTGGGGGTTGAGATGCAGGTTCGAGTTGTGGTGCTCGGAGGTGGTACCGGAAAGACTGTGAAGACGGTGCACAGTGAAAGGTGGGGGTCGACGCCGGTGCATGGTGAAAGTGGTGATCAGTGATTTGTGGGTGGTCGGGTGATGCTGGTTGAGGGTGGTCGGTGATGGTGGATCTGGAGAAGGAAAAGAAATGGGATGGTGTGGGGGTGGGGGTGGGGTAGGGTTTTAAGTAGTTAATTACATTTTTTGTTTTATTTATTAGTAAGGGTGTTTTGGTCATTTCACACCCACTTAACACCAAAAGTTAACACCCATCCGTGCCAGGGACTATCCGAGAACGAAATTGCAAAAGTTGAGGACTATAGCTGTAATTTTAGAAAGTTAGCGACTAAAGATGAAAAATGAGCAAACAACAGGGACTATTCGAGCATTTTTATCATATATATATATATAATAAAATTGTAGGGTGGTGGGATATTGTGGCTAGGTTAATTTATTATTTTTTTTAATATCTTTTCAAACTTCTTGCTTGCGCTTCAATCATAACTATGTGGACGCTAGCAACCGTTGGTTGGCTAAGAAGATGGCAATGATGTTTAAATTATTTTTGTATACTAAAACTTGTACGGAACATATTTGTAAGGTAAATGCTATATATTACTATTTTTTAAATATGATTTATTTAATAATTATATTTTTTTGTATCCTATGAAATTAAAGGAATATTTTCGTCTATATCTTGTAATTTAATAAGTTTTTCGTTACCCGTTGTGACCATTAATATTTTTTCAATGTGATACTGTAGTAATCAAATTATGTCTATCAAAACTTTTCATTGATAAAAAATGAAAAAAAGGTATTACTAATTAAAAAAGAGTTATCACCAAATTATACTGTTTTATAGCGCATTAATTGAGTGAATAAATGACCATTGCTTTAATATATAATGAATTGTTTGTGACGTATAAAAGAAATTCCATATCAAAAATATTGTAATAGTTGTTATGGACCCGATCAATAATCATGATTGCACTACGCGTCAAATCTTATGCTATGGTTAAGGTCCTATAATGGGTTTCACTCTTTTCATGCTATGGTATGGGTTAATAATATTAGTTATGAATGAAAGATCATCTTAGATTAATGATATAAGAACCCCATTTTGAGATTGTGAGAGTTTGAAGAAATAAGAGAAACAAGAGGGTTTAATTAATATGCCCAATGAAGATGATGTTGGGTATATGAATCAAATCTAGTATCATAATTTAGGATATATTTATTCTTGATGGTTATAACATCTAATGTTCTTATAGTTTAAAGGTGTTTAGAAACAAGTCAATACAAACGACACACACCATGAAATATCTCAAGGATGTGAACATATTGCAATGAGCAGCCCTTAGGCTTAATGGGGACCATAGTTAAAACATGATCCGCCACGTAGGAGCGTGAATGAAAGGCTACACCACCCCTCTCAATGATTTATAGTGGTTGGTGTGGATTGAACCACAATTACCACAGGCCACCTTTATTCATTTTCCTAGATTTGACACTTTAAAAAAATAAATTAAAGTAGTGGTTTTGGATGGGTGAAATGACGTCTATGTGGAGGGTAATGGTAGTCATAACCACAACCTTTAGCCTTAGAGTATGAATACATTATTTTAGGTAAGCAAAACATTCATAGAATCTGAATATGTTGGAACATACTATGTCAATAATACATGAAATATTGTAATATAGGGGTTAAATGGTGGTAGTTGTTAAAACAAGAAGAGTATGGCTAGGGGGAGGTGCTAGATCCACCTCGTCAGGAGCTTCCTCGGGGATATCTGTAGACCAAGAAGCATCGTTAGCTTTAACGCAGGAAGTGGCCTCCCGCGTTTGGACTCCGTTGTGAGAGTAAGTAAAGGGTTCTTAAGAGTCAATAAGCTTAGAGAGAATAAGAGTAGAGAGAGAGACATAGTTAAAGTCACCCTTGCGACTTGCGAGGAGTCCTCTTTATATAGAGAAAGTATTCTGCCTATAGGGAAGCCTCCTCGACAGCTCAACTTCCTGACTGGGTAAGTCTTATCCTCCAAGATGTTGCTTGTGCGGGTTGCCTTGCTTTTTTTAGTAAAAGTCTTAACTATGTGTCTCTAGGTTATGTTTGTATACGTTTAGATAAAGTCTCATCAATTTGACTTTGCAGTCTTGGGACTTGTGATGTGTATAGTAATCGAGCTTCCAGCTGCTAGTCATTTGTGTGACTGCTTCCTGCTTGTTGCTTCCAGTTCCGTTGAGTGGGAGCTTCCGGGCACCCATGTCATCGGTAGTTACATATGATTAATGCGTACAACGTACACTAGCTTGTGGTCATTACATCATGAAGCATTTTGGTTTATCAACTTCCTTTGAGCATCGTTAGTGACTTCATAAATTACTTATAATTGAAAATTTTAACGATTCAAATGTCTCTAATTAAAGCAAAACATTAGAAGCAATTTAAATAGTTTGTCATTTGAAAATGAGTGTGTGGTAGGCCATCTTTTGCACCTCAATGAAACCAACATGGACACCAACAAGCTCTTGTTTGCTATTTAGACAACATACTTGGTTTCTTATTTATTTCTTGCAAATTATGATCTTCTAACTTTTATAAAATTTATCAACCATATTCTTTGGAAAAATATACATCTATGCAAGCATGGCCGGCCCTGGGTGGGCGAGCCGCACTCCCTGCCGAGGCCCTTTTTTACCGGGGGCACTAAATTAGAAAAAATTAGGTTTGGCTTGATGGTTCATGCGCTTCTTTCTTAAACATTAAACATGAAAGCCAAGTTCGAGTCCCGTTTTCTTCAATCCGTTTGATTTTAAGTGTTTTTTTTTTTTTTTGTAATTTTATTTGCTATGCACAAATAATAGGCCGTTTGATTTTAAATGTACAACCTAAAAAAGGTATGAAGTTTACTTACTTAGTCAATCGGCAAGGTGAGTGCAAGCTTAGTAGGATTGACAGGGTGTTTGTTTGTGATAGTATTTTTAATAAGTGGCCTAATGCTTGTGTTAGAGCATTGAATAGAGAATACTCGGATCATGCGCCTTTGGTCCTGTCTCTTTGTGATACTAATTTTGGTCCGAAACCCTTTCGATGGTTTGATTCTTGGATTGATAGGCATGGGTGTGAAGATATCGTTAATTAAGTGTTAGTAGGGTGGTGCAATCAAGGTCCGGCGGATCTAAATTTGATGCGAAATTTTAAAGCTCTTCGAATGAAACTTAATAGTTGGATTGTTATGTGCCGTAAGAAAGATAATGAACTCGAGAAATCGTACAAAAAAGATAAGGAAGATATGGAATGGTTAATGGAACAAGGAGACTTAGAGGAGTCGGAATTGTGGGTTTGGTCCGAATGTTGCAAGAACCTTCATGAGATTGAGCTGTATAGATCTCGTGACTTGAAACAAAAATCGCGTGTAAAATGGGCTTCTCTTGGAGATGAAAATACTGGCTTCTTTCATAGTGTTGTTAATGGAAGAAAAGCTAGGAACTCGATCCCGGGTCTTGATGTGAACGGTCAATGGGTTTCTAAACCGACTCTTATTAAAAAAGAAGTATTGCGTTTCTTTAGACTCCACTTCAAAGAAGAATATGTTTTTCGGCCGATTATTGAATGTGAAGGGCTGAAAAGGATCGATGAACAAGATGGTTTGTGGTTGACTGAATTGTTTTCTAAACAAGAGATTAGGGACGCTGTTCTTGAATGTGGCTCGAACAAGGCGCCTGGTCCGGACGGCTTTAATTTTAGCTTTATTAAGAGGTTTTGGAGTTTATTGGAGGAGGATTTTTATCGTATCTTGGTGGATTTTCATGAAACAGGTATTATTAATTCGGGATGCGGGTCGGCTTTCATTACTTTGATTCCCAAGGTTAAATCGCCTGTGGGTCTCAAAGATTATAGGCCTATTACGCTTATTGGAGTGATTAGCAAAGTTATTTCGAAAATCCTAGCTAATCGCCTTAAAAATGCATGGGTAAGGTGATTTCGGAGTCTCAATCGGCTTTTTTGTCCGATCGGTATATTCTTGATGGCCCCCTTGTTGTGAACGAAATTTTGGAATGGCTAAAGAAAAGAAAGGAAAAGGCGTTTCTTTTAAAGATTGACTTTGAAAAAGCCTATGACAATGTCAATTGGGTTTTCTTGTTATCCATGTTATCTCAAATGGGCTTTCCTCATCGGTGGTGTAAGTGGATCAAAGGCATTCTTGAGTCCGCTCGGGCGTCTATTCTTGTTAATGGTTCTCCTACTTTTCAGTTTAATAGTGAGAAGGGGCTTCGTCAAGGTGATCCTATCTAACCTTTTTTATTTTTGATTGTTATGGAGTGCCTTTCATAGATGTTGAAAAAAGCGAGCCATTGGAGTCTTTAAAGGTATTAATTTTTCTGCCGACAATCTTGATATTACCCACCTCTTCTTTGCGGATGATGCTCTTATTATGGGTGAGTGGGCCCGAGAGAACATTCAAAGCTTGGCTAGAATTCTTAGAATTTTCTACTTATGTTCGGGTTTACGCATTAATCTTCATAAGTCGAACTTATTTGGGGTGGGTACGGAAGATGGGGAAGTGGATAGTATGATGGAAGTTTTGGGTTGCAAATGCGGGTCGTTTCCTTTTGTTTATTTGGGCATTAAGGTGGGAGCCTATATGTCTAGAATTGGCAATTGGAATATGGTTATTGATGTGATCAGAAATCGGCTTTCTTCATGGAAAGCCAAAACGCTTTCTATTGGTGGTCGTTTGATTCTTGTGAAGTCGGTGCTTGAGAATTTGCCCATTTATTATCATTCGTTGTATAAGGCTCCTAAGGCGGTTATTCAAAGCATGGAGGCTATTATGATACGTTTTCTTTAGGCGGGTTGTAGTGAGGAGAAAAAAATTAATTGGGTTGCTTGGGACATTATTACTAATTCTAAGAAAGCGGGGGGTCTAGGAGTTGTTAAGCTAGAGGATGTCAACGTTGCGCTTCTTCTTAAATGGGCGTGGAGATTTAAACATAATGGTAATTGTTTGTGGAAAAGGGTGGTGATTAATTGTCATGGGGTGAGTAGAACTTGGGGCTTGTTACCATGTACCCCGTCGGCTAGCGGGTGTTGGAAGCAAATTGCTAAAATAGGTGAAAAAAAGATATGGAATGATAATTCTCTGGGTAGTTATTTTGTGGGGACTATGGGTGATGGGTCAACAATTAATTTTTGGGTGGATTCTTGGCTTAATAATGTACCGCTCCGTTTGGTTTATCCCAACTTGTTTAGACTCGAAAGCATAAGTGGATTTCTGTTTCTGGTAGAATTCAAGTTATTAATGGTTCTAAATCGTTGATGTGGGATTGGAGGAGATCTCCTTCTACTGCCGAAGAGATTTCTGAGTTGTTCAGGTTGATGTCTGAGATTTATGACTACGAGTGGAAGGGCGGTTCGGACACGTGGAAGTGGACTGCAGACTCGAATGGCGAATTCACTGTGAAATCAGTGAAGATTCTGTTGCAGCAGCGTTCGCAGCAGTCCTCGAGCAGTAGCGGGCTGTGGAAAGGTTGGGTCCCGCTAAAATGTAAGATCCCGTTAAAATGTAAGATCATGGTTTGGCGTCTTTTGCTTAATCGGTTGCCTACGAAGGTGGAGCTTGGCAAACGTGGGGTATCATTACCGAACGTGTTTTGTAATTGGTGTGATTCGGAAGAGGAAACAGTTAATCATCTATTCATTGGCTGCACCTTTGCTGAAGAAATATGGTCGCGGATACAATGTTGGTGCCGTCTTACTCCTATTTTTGCTTTCGATGTAAATGATTTTTTGGAGATAGCTAATTCACAAGCGGCGTCGAAGAGTTCTCGATACGTTTTGCGGGGAATTATTATTACTACATTGTGGACAATTTGGAATGAGCGCAATATGAGAATTTTCAAAGGCGTGCGACGTCGTCCTGTTGAAGTTTTGGAAAGCATAAAAATGACGTCGTATTTTTGGTTTCGAAATAGAACAAAAATAAAAGGTGTAGAGTGGAATGTGTGGTGTAAATATCCTCTTGACGTGATGTAATTCGTTTTGCTTTTTCGGCGATCCTTGTTTTGAGGACCGGCCCGTTTTGAATGAAATTTACTTTTCAAAAAAAAATTAATAGGCCACATGGTTGAACCTTAATTTATTCACAATCTATTTGTGAATAATTAAAAAAAAGAATTGTGATGTAAAAAGAGATTTGACGAATTGTGATGTAAAAAGAGATCTGAGGAATTTGATGTAAATTTTTGTTGAAAATAAAACTCAAAGCTTTAATAATTTTTTGTTAAAATAATTCCCATCGTTGATTTTTGCGTTTTAGTTAATTTTTCTTTTATTAATATAACTAGCTTAGAACCCCGTGTATTACACGGGTTTACTAAATGTAATTTTATATACTAAATAATAAAAATAATATATCCTTAAAAAACTCGTGTATTGTATGAATTTAACAAATGTAATTTATATACCAAATATTAAAAAAAAGTTATATCTTTAAAAATCTTGTGTAATAAATGGGTTAAATAAATGTAATTTTGTATAGTTAATAATAAAAAAAAAGTTATTTTTTTAAAACCCTATGTATTACACAGGTTGAATAAACCTAATTTTATGTACCAAATAAGAAAAAAAAGTTGTATCATAAAAAACTAATGATAACATATTAATACAAAGTTTGATTTTCGTGATAATAAGAAAAAGTTATAGCATAAAAAAACAAACGATTTCGTTATAGGGAAGCATTCTGTTCCAAAATGGCTAATGAAAAAACTTAGTTATATGAAAAATATATCTATCTATAAAGACACCAAGTACCTATACTTAATATGTTTAAGTTTTTTAAAAGATATGGGAACTTATGAATGCACTATACGTATCTGTAAACACAAAAAAAGTAACATTCGCCATTGAAAAAAATAATAAAGAGAGTGAATCAACATAATAGCATGGATAGATTAGGATCGATTTAGTGTAATTTAGAAGTAAAGTTATTATAACATTCGTCATTGAGAAATTAATAAAGAGTAAGTAAATCAACATAATATACGGTAGAATAAATTAAACAAAAGGAAAGATATTAAAATTTGAAATAAAAAAAATTGAGAATTGATTTTGTTGACCACATTGACACAATTCATTTCCAATGAAGATTTCTTCAAATAAAGTGTCGATCCAATCGCTTGTCAGTTGAATCCTTTATCCTAATATTGAATAAATAATTCAAAACCCAACACCAATGTTAGATAAAATTTGAATAGAAGATTTAAAAATTTTAATGGATTAAATTATCTTTAAATCATTAGGCAACAAACAACCATGAATTATTCAAATATTGAACAAAAGATATTATCAAATTTAAATAATATTTATAAAAAACTCAAATTTTGATAGCCTCGTTGATTGACACGTGTCCCTAAAGAGGTTTCTTTTATTATATGTATAGATTTTGGCCCAATATATAAAAACAAACCTTAAAACTTAATGACAGTATTGATCTATAAAGTCTATCTCAAATGTAAAATGTAAAATGTCCGATATTGATCCATTAACCTAATAAGTAATAACAACAATTTTTAAAATTATTTATATAATTTAAATCGTTACGGCTTAAGGGCCTTTTTACGAGCTTGTACAAGACACTTGAATCCTTAGGGTCCAGTGTCGGAGCTCGACCAAAAGTTTCGAGGGGGCGGAAAGTCATGGGACCCAATTTATATATTGTATAAATATTTAGGCAAAATAATTGGGGGGGACAATCCTATATAATTTAAAAATTTTCGGACAAAAAATCAAAAATTTTATACTTTTAACCGAAACATTGGGAGCGGGTGAACCACCCCCCACCTTCCACTAAGCTACGCCCTTCTTAGGGCCGGTGCGGTGCACTATGCAAGTATGGTAAAAAGCATTTATATTTAGAGGCTGTTTGGCTAAGCTTATTTTGGGCTACTTATAACTTATTTGCTTATTTGAAAAGCAAATAAGTCATAATAGAATGACTTATTTACTTATTCATCTCACATAATAAGCTAACCCAAACACCTTTTAACTTTTCAAAAAGTCAATAAGTAAATAAGTCACTAAAATAAGCTTAGCCAAACAGCCCCTTAGAAAATACTAGCTTCTTGTTTATCAAATTATGTTAACTAAAGATTATTTATAAAACATAGTTGTAGTCTACAGTGATTCATAATACCTAACTTTGGAATTATGATTTCAAGCTTCAGTCGTTTTTTCAATATTTAATACTGACTTTTCACACATTATTATGTGTGGTAATCCTTATTATTTATTGTTAAAATATTTTATATATTAAATCCAAAAATATAAAAAATGTTAATATTAGTGATTATAAAATTGGTGCACTACAAGAATAATGATGATTAAGAGTTTGATACCAAGGAGTAATGTTCGTGTTGATACTATCAACAAAGTGACAAAAGTTCCACTTATTGTCCACTTTGTACCATCTAACGAGGAGGAATCATTATTGAGATATCAAATACTAATTGGACTATTGCTACAAAGCCTTAATAATAAATAAAATAAAACTTTCATATGTTTGGTAATCATTGAATCAGTAATTATTTATATTTTCTTAATTGCCAACGAATCTTTCAAATGGGCTGCTGGTGAAATTCACAACATCGGGATACAATCGTTTTCCGAACTGGGGAAAATCCTCACCTAGGGCCGAATTCAGAGCCATCCCCAAGAACTCTCAAAAAATTTAGGCCTTTGGCACAAAAAAAATTTTGGCCCAAAATTGTGGTTGGGAAAAATGAATTAAGAAAAACAATCCCTTGGTGGTGGAGTCAAGACTTGAACATGAGACCTTTACATTGTCTAAGAGATGGTTTTTTCACTTCACCACCAACACTTTTTTTTTTTTTTGCATAATGAGTAGATGCATATATTAAATATATAATTAAGTATATATATAAAAGCTCATAGAAACCTTTCAGGCCCTGCGGCTGATGCCCGTGAACACTCGCCTGAAAGCACGATAGTGCGGTGAGGTAAAACCCGCTCAGTTCAAAGATAGAACTAGCGATCGCCGCCTACTCGCCTAGTCTTCCATCATCACCAGGTGCCGCAAAAACTAAATACTGGAGGCAGTAATTGAACTTGGATCACTTAGAACACTAGGTCTCTTCCTTGGATTAATATATTTGAATTTGGATTTGTATGGTTGGGTATATATCAATATTTGATTTGGATCTAGTTCTGTTAGATACCCTTGTTCCATACTCTTAGATACCCTTGTTCATTCAAGAATCTTATTTGACCCGCCAAGATTACATGGGTTTTCAAAGTATCCGGGTTAGGGTCAAGATTTTTGACATGATCATATATACGGCTCATGCTCGTGATGGGTGATTCCAACCCATGAGAAGAATTGTTACCATGTGTTATTATCAATGTTTTAAAACCGGTTTTTAAATCATACCGGGTTGGGCTTTAAAATGGTTCAACCGGGTTAGTAGATAACCCTATAATTTCATAAAATACAAATTTATCTTAAAATATAATCTAATCTCAGTTAAAATTTATGTTACTGATCATAGTTTTATCTAGGCCAATTGGATTTTAACACCTTTAACTTTGAAGAATTGGCCGATAACACCCGCAACTAACACTTTGATCTGTGACACCCCAAACTTTTAATTTTGTTTGTCATTTCACCACTCAGTTAAAAAATCAGTAACTTAGTTAGTTTTCAATCCTAGGTGGCATCCTACGTGGACCATTTTTGCATATGTGGCACAGACTTGTTGAGATGGACCGGATTACGTGGCGAATGACGTATCACTGTTTCCCTTTATAAAAACCCTCCATCTTCTTTCTCTCTCAAACACTAAACCTGCAAACAAACCCTCCATCCCTTTATAAAAACCCTCCACCGGTTTTAGCTCCGGCAGCCCCTAGCATAATAGCCACCAAACACCACACTTAATCTAACCCTAACATCACCACCACACCACTACTATTCTCCACTAACCACCGCCATTTTCTCCGCCAACCACCGCCCCTACATGCACCACTGCCTGAACACCACGGTTCTCTATCAATTTCTTAGAACACCACCGTCTTCATCAACCATAAAGCCGCAGGTATCCTCAACGAAGCCATAATCCACCGCCCCACCCACCCTCTTCAGCAACCACCCTCTTCATCAATTTCATCCGCCGTTACCCCACCCTCTTCATCAACCACCCACTCTCTGCAACCACCACCTTCATTCTCTCTCGCCGGAGCTCCGGCCACGGTTACAACACCGTCCAATCGTCACCGATTTTAGCTACTATCCGCCACTAGCATCTGAATTCTCAGTTATTTCTCGCAACCAGAAACAGTACACGTCAACTCGAACTCAATTTCTCCGAGCTGTAACTGACAATCGCGGCGGTATTTCAGATCTACGCGGCGGAGGTGGTGAGTTCTGGTGGTGTAATGGAGGTTTGTAGTGGTTTTGACTATGAGTTTATGATTGATTTTGTTGTTTTTGTGGTTTTTCTAGGGTTAGGGTTTGGTGATATATGTATACAGATTGTTCAATTGGTTAGTTCAATCACTTGAAAACGGAAATCGCTTGAAAACGGCCGGAGTTGGTGATGGTGGTGGTTGGTGGAGGGGCAGGGGGTTGGTGGAGGAGATGGCGGTTGTAGAGAGTGAAGAGAGAAGGGAAAAGGATGGGGTAGTCATACGGTGGGTTTAGGATTTTATATAACTTTCATGTCATTAAGTCCACGTAGGATAAGTCTTGACACATAGGCGTAAACACTAACAAACTTCCATGTGTTTGCCACGTCATGGGTGCCATGTAGGATTAATAATGCCAGCTAGGATGAAAGACTAACTCAGTTACTCATTTTTTAACTGAGTGGTGAAATGACAAACAAAATTAAAAGTTTGGGGTGTCACAGATCAAAGTGTTAGTTGCGGGTGTTATCGGCCAATTCTTCAAAGTTTGAGGTGTTAAAATCCAATTGGCCTTTTATCTAAAAACAACTATTTTCTTGTAAAATATTAAGCATTTTAAGAGCATTATTATTATTTATAAGCAATATTACGAGGTAGGTAATAATTTCAATAGTGTTGGAATATTAGAATGGAAGACACTATGTTAATTACTGGAAATATGAGAGTTCAATATTGCTTTAATATCGTATTTTATAAACAATAAATAATCAAATTTTAAGATAATGCAAATCGGTTCAACGTTTTGAACCGGTAGAATCGGATTTACCGACGGTACATAAGACGTACCGTATTCGAGTTTTGTCGGCCTTTGTCATACCGGCCCGCGTCCGGTATCCGGTTTAACCTGTATAACTGGTCGGTTCATACCAGTATTTAAAACATTTGTTATTACTCATTAGAAGGATAAACATCATGATTTTTACATGAAAAAAAATACCGTCACATATAAAACCAAATTAAATTTTGAGTAAATTACAAAAAAAACGTCCTTAATGTTTATACTAGATTGCAAACTATATCCTTTATCTTCAAAAAGTACAAAAAACGTACTCAATATTTGCAAACCCTTACACGTTACGTCCTTGGACTTTTACTAAGTTAGTTTCCATGGTTAAATCTGATTGAGTGGACCCCATGTAAGGGCAAATTAGCCTTTTTACCTAATTGCTTAAAGTATTCTAACAAATAAACTCTTCCACCAACCTAATTCTATCAACCCCCTTTACCAAAACCCTAAATGTTCCATTCACTTTAAAAGTCTTCCGCCCGAACACCACCATTATCCTCAACCAAAGACCTTAACACCACTTCCACCGCCACCAGCGAATCCTGACTGGCCACCTCCTTCAAGGCAGCCTTTTCCGCCATAGTAATCGACTGAAATCCCCCACTCTCCAATTTACGCAACAGTATGTGTCACGTGTTGGTGCATACGTCTATCGACTTCATCTTGTATCGAGTCTTGTATTAAAATTGTTAGATCAGGGCACGTTATACGAGAAAATAGGATTTATGAGCTGAAGGGGTAATTTCGCTTGAAAGTGGCAAGTGCCATTTCAAACGAAATCAGCATGGTTAATTTCGCTTGAAATGGCTAGTGCCACTTTCAAGCGAAATCAGCTTCTCTATAAATACCCTTCAAGCGAAATCATTTGGAAGGTTCTTGTTTCCGGTACCGAAGTGCTGCCGACGTGTCTACTGATCTGTAAACTTGTTATAATCAATATACAAGACATTTAGAAGTTACAAGCTGTTTTCCAAGTCAATTCATCTGTTTCCGCCTCTTGAATTGACTAGAACTCTTCTGATTGACTCGTTTGGGTCACAGAACGATCCTACAAGTGGTATTAGAGCTCAGGAAGAAGAGTTCTTGCCAAAACAGCCATTATTTCTGACTTCTACACCTTCTTTTACAAAATTCACAAGATTTTACGGTCAAAATGATTTGAATTTCACATATTATACGCGAAACAGTGTTTTAAAGAATCCTTGAAAGAATTGGACCTTAATTCAATCTAAAACGGGTAAGATTCGTAATTTCTCTTGAAACACAGATCGGTCTATGATGATGTCAGCAACATTTCACACGGAATTAGCAATTGATTCCACTTGAAATTGCTATTTCGCTTGAAAAGTACACCTAATTCCACTTGAAATTCTTAATTTCGCTTCAGAGTGTAATTCCGTTTGAACCATTCCACACGGAATTAGTTAATTCCGCTCCAAAGTGTAATCCCGTTTGAAAGTGAGTTTGTTTCACACGAAATCAGGTATTTCGTTTGAGAGATGATTCCATTTGAGAGGTGATTCCGTGTGAAGAGGTTGATTCCGCACCAAGAGTTGATTCCGTTTGAGTTTGGTATTTCGTGTGAAACGGTGTTTTTGAGACTTGTGTTTGTGAAACAATTTGCCTAATCATGGAAGAAGAATTCTACAATGCGTTTGCTACACCAGTTGCTCCGGTAACAGCTGCTGAAACTCTTTACAGTGAAAATGAGACGGGAACTCATCAAAAACCGCCAAAGCTCATGTACATTGAAGATTTTAAAGGATGGCATAATCGATTTGAGAACTGGGTGCAAGCTTACAAGTTTGACGCATGGTGTTCATTAGAGAAAGATTACGAGAAACCGAAAAATGAATGTGGGCTTGAAAAAGCGTTTTGTGACTTTTCAGAGAATGATAAATTGAAATATACAAGTGAGAAAATGATGATCAGTATTCTTCAACAAGCGATTAAAGAAGATATCTTTGTTTTGCTTCAACATGAGGGTACAACTAGGTCAATTTGGACGACATTGATTCAAAAATTCAAAGGAAGTGCAGATATGATCAAAAACAAAAAGGCGTTGTTGAAGAAATCATTTGACATGTTTGTAGCTTTTGACCATGAAACAACAAATATGACCATTGATAGATATTGTCATTTAGTCTTGGAAATGGGAAGATTGGACATAAAGAAAGACGAAGATGAATGGGTTGATAAACTTGCTGATGCATTACCACAGCAGAAATGGGGAACTTATTTGATGATTCTTAAATACACGAGAAAATCTGAAAATATGAATCTGGCACAATTTATTCAGAAGATTGAAGAGCACGAGTTGGATATCCAGAAAACTGCAATCATGAAGAATCCAAACGCTCAACAAGATGTCAGTTTATATTATAGAGGGAACAAATTTGAAGTTACCCCCAGCCCAAAGATCCAAACTGGTTTCAGTGCTGATACTTCTTCTGGAACAAAAAGTAGTACGGTGACACAGAGTGGTGGATCTTCGTCTTCGTATTCAAGTTTTGATCCGAATTTTACAATATCAAGTCCTCAACAACAAAATTCTACAAATCTGCAGTGCAACGTTACCTTAACATTCAAAATGGTCAAAATATCTCTCCAGAAATAGCTAAACAACACATGGCATCACTGGTTGCTATGTTGGAATCATATGAAAGCTTGATTGCTGGCAAGATTGGAAATCCAATGCTTACTAAAGAGGATTATGACCAAACTGATGCTGAGGAACTTGAATTGATGGATGTAAAGTGGTGTTTAGCCAGTGCTGTTAGAAGAGCAGAAAAATTTACACAAATCACTGGTAGAGATGATTTTCGGGGAATAAGTGAATCTCCAATTGGGTTTGACAAATCGAAAGTCACCTGTTTTCGTTGCAAAGGAAAGGGACATTTTAAACGAGAATGCAAAAACAAAGAAGCAACAGGAAGACAAGATGGAAAAAATGATTATTATCAAAAGTCAATTTTTCATCAGATTGATCAACAACCACAAACTGCACATGCACGTACCATTGAAGAGAAAAGAGCGTGTTTTGGTAGGGGTGTTCAAAACCGGATATCCGAAAATTCGGATATCCGAATTTTCGGATGCGGATTCGGATAGTGAATCGGATATCCGAAAATCCAACTTTTTATTTAATTTTTATTTTTTTATTATTTTTTTCATATTTGGAAACGGATATTTTGGATAGTTTCGGATATCCAAATATAAGTTTTCGGATATTTTTCGGATATTTCGGATATTTTTCGGATATTTCGGATATTTCTCGGATATTTTTCGGATATTTTCGGATACTTCGGATATTTTCGGATATCCGAAAAAAATGAAAATTAAATTTTCGGATATTTCGGATATCCGAAATATCCGAAAATTTTGAAAATCACTATCCGAATCCGAATCCGAAAAATTCGGATATCCGAATTTCGGATATCCGAAATTTCGGGTATCCGATTTTTCGGATATTTCGGATTCGGATATCGGATATTTCGGATCGGATTTTCGGATACGGATACTTTTGAACACCCCTATGTTTTGGTATAATTGATCAAGATGATGAATTTGTTGCAGAAGGATTTAGCTGGGATAAATACATTCCACCTGGTTTAGGTCTTGTTGCCAGAATTCTGGAAGAAGATGAAGTCAAATCTAGTTCGAAAAGAATACCGATTTTTTTCAGATTTTGGAAGTGATGTTGATACTGATGATGTAGAAGAATATATCAATAAAGCTAGAAAAGGTCTGGATCCTAACAGTTTTAATTTGGTTTTTGCAGATAAAGTTGAGATGCTGAATGAGAAGAAGATTGCCAGACTGAAGAGAGAACTGGAAGCAATAAGAAAAATAGCTGATGAAAGGGCAAAGATGGAAGCCGAAGGAGTAAATGTTGAACCAGTAATTGAGAAAGTAATAGAAAAAATCGTTGAAGTGGAGAAAGTGGTAGAAAAAATAGTCGAAGTTGAAAAACTCGTCGAAGTTGAGAAAATTGTTGAGATCGAAAAAATAGTAGAAGTTGAGAAACTAATCGAAGTTGAAAAGATTGTTGAAGTCATTAAACCTTGTCTGAAATGTTTGGAGTCTTGCAAACATTGTGAGGAGAAAGACAAGAAGATTTGTGAACTGGAAGAGATGAAAGAGAATTTGTTGTCTGATGTGAAGTACGTGAAAGAGTCTTACGATGTTTTGAAAAGAACAGTAAATGGTCTGAAAAAGACAAACTCAGAAATTGAGGTTGCTATGACAAAGATGAGTTCCACGTTAATGACAAAGCAGAAAGTCATTAATGAGTATATTGAAGACTGTGCAAAGCTAAAGCAAGATTTGGAACTTGAAAAGATTGAGAGTGAAAGAATCAAACGTTTGTTGTTGAGTTACACAACATGTGATTATTTGATTGATCGGGTTTATCCTACTGTTGCAGGTCTTGAAGCGTTTCAAGATAAAAAGACAGAAGCTACGGATACTGGTAAGAAACAAAGTGTCAAGTATAACAAGTGTCCGCCCCCGATTTGGAATAGTTATTCTCCCAGAAAGCCAAATGAGGAACGTTTAAATGAGGCTCTCAACATAAAGTTAAAGTCTGAAACCATTGATGAGTTACCAGATAGTATTGATGTCACATTCACAGCGTCTGACACTGATCATGAGTCTGAATTGTTAAAGAAAGTGGTCGATCAGGTGTTGGATATGGATGAAGAGTCAAAACCGGAGTCTAAATCTGAAAGTCCGAGTTCGTCAGAAAAGAGTCTGAGTTCACCAGTTAAAAGGGTTTACAATAAAGAATTTCTGTTATCAAAATCTAATTTGAATGACGGACCAATCAAAGTAGCATATACTTTGAATGATTCAGACAAATTATATTCTGATGAGGAATTCCCAATAAGAAGTGTCAAATCTGAAATGATCAAACAGGTTTTCAAATTAACAGAAATTAACATTTCTGAAATAAAAGATTTAAATCTTACTGAAAAACCTAAAAGGTACACTTCAAGAGTTCAACAACGATTGAACAAGAAAAAAGGTTACGGTTCTGGTTATGGTTTTCAAAAGAAAGCAAACCATAACAGTAATTTCAAAAAGAAAGGTCTTGGTTTTAGTTCTTCAGAAAATTATAAAAATGAGAAAAATTATAAACCAAAAACAAAATTTGTTGCAGGAGGAAGTTCTGAAGAAGAGCAGAAGAAACCATTCTGGAAACAGTCAAATCAAGAGTTTCTTGCTGAAATAAAGAAGAATGTGAAGAAATTTGCTCCAAGAGTTGACAGAAGAACCTGTTTTAAGTGTAAAAAAACTGGACACATTGCTTGGAATTGTCATGAGTCTACTTATTCAAAACAGGGAGTTTCTTCTAACTTTGAAACAAATGTTGATAAAAAGAAACAACCAACTGAGAAATCTAAAGTGGTTGAGAATTCGACTTTTGAAGTTGGTGAAACTTCAAAACGTTTTTACAAAAGAAAAGTCGATGAAAACAAACAAAGATGGGTTGTAAAATCCGATTCAAACTCTGACAATGAATCTGATTCCATAAAATCAGAGGAGTCATTTGTTGAGAAAAAGAATGAGAATTCCATTCCTGAGATGAACGATGAAAACTTTCCAAAATTGTCAAAAGAAAATTTGAAGTTAAAGGTTGATAAAACTGAGATTTCAGGTCAATTCTTCCCTGGTAAAGGAGAATTTGATGCTGAAAAGGCTTTCAATGGGAAAGTCAAACAAATCTTTGGGAAGATGGTTGATGGAAAGGTTAAAAGTGCAAAAGATTTTTATCAATAAAAAAGATGGTGGGATAGATGTGTGCCAAAATCACCCAAAGCTGGTCAGGCTTGGGTGACAGGATTTTCAAACTAAAAACCTGACTTGCCGGAGCTCCCTAGTTGGTTTTCGTGGAGCAGGAATCGGCATCATTCTTGAATATGTTTGGTTGGTAAATTTACAGGTGGTATCTTTATATTGTTATATTTTGATTTACAAGTGGTTTTGGTTGATTAGTGAACCTACAAATGGTTGAAGAATGTTTTCACTTACAAGTGGTAAATCAAGGACATTAAGTTGTACTTGTTTTTCCTATAAGTGGTATATTGGAAAACAATGTGAACCCCTAACCTACAAGTGGTTTATGATGAAAACAAAAACTTATTTTCCGGAAAAAACCATTTTTGATTAAAACAAACTTAAGTGTTTTGAAATCATAATGGGAAAATAGTTTGTTGTCAGGGGGAGTTCTGATTGTTTATGCCAAGTGGATGGCGAATTGAAGTAATTTGATATCAGTTGTCATTTTATTTGTACAGTTTGTTTTCAAATTTTCCAGAAAATCAAAATTGAAACATATTTTGATTTTAGGGGGAGTAAAATTTTTTAGCAAATTTCGAAAATTTGAAAAATACAAAAACATGATAAAATCTAAAAGGCCAAAAACATGATAAAATCAAAAATGAGTTTTGTTGTCAAAAAGAGGAAATGATAGTACATCAGTGGACAATCACAACATGCTAAAAAATTGGATAGATAAAATGTGATAAACGGTCTCACTAATGATGTGCCAGTAGGTTTTTACACATTTAGTAGATTGTGACTAGATATAAACCTAAAATTCAAACTTACTTATATCGTGGGGAACATCTCTCGGATATATGGGTAACCCCCGAAATCTTGTTTGAAAGGTCCCTCTTTCTGAGATACTAGGTCTTTATGCTTAGTGATATCTGGGGTATTATCCCAGGACTTCTGATTTTGCGGAAGAAATGGCCTAGTCCCCGGAGAATACTTTACGCTTGCTTGAAATATAGCCCCCCCCCCCCTCAGCATAAAAAATGATGAAACATTGCAAAATGCTAATCATGTGCTGTTGAAAAAAAGATCCTCTAAAGGGGACCCACCAAAAGTCGAAGCCGTCATCTGCTGAACGGAAGTTCTGACCTGAGCTCTCACGACCCTCGCATTTAACCCCTTACAGATATCATCGAGGTATACTCACCTGTAAGACTGAATATTGGGATCTGGATACGGGAGTATATTCTGAGGTGGGACACGCGAATAAGTTTAAGTCTCTAAAACATTAATCTCGTATCTCGAAACAGTTGAAATTTGTGTGAGAATTTAAGTGGATCAGTATACTGACAATCTAAGTGAATCGTTTAGAACTTAAAATGTTTAAAGCTTAACGGTGTTGGTGATTTGTCTCAAAAATCCAAAAAGATTTTCGGAGTGTTTTAGCATAAATTTTGAAAAATTCAAAAAGATTTTAGACAACTGATGTTGAAAAGCTGATTTTCAAAATTCTGAGTGCTAAACATAATGAACAACAGGGTTGGGAAAGTTTGTTTGGAATGAAGTAGATTGATTGAAGTGAAAAATTTGAATATACATACATGTGGTCATCAGAAATTCAAATTGTTATATCAATAATTGATGTTTTAAACTGAGTTTATCAAGTGGTTAGCAAAGTTTAAATTTGTCAAATTGTTAATTTGTGAAATTTACTTTGAGGTAGAGTATGTGCAGGTTATGGATATGAGAGAACCAGATTGCGATTCTAGTACCTGAGCAGGATTTGAGCAAGGTCTCAATCTTGAAACCTGTGAAAGCCAGTCTACTATCCCAGCACAATTCAAGGAGAAGATTATACACTGTCAGATATTTTGGAAGAGCCCAAAGACTGATAAAAACTGAAGACGTTGAAGACTCGACACTGAAGACTCGTCAACATCCGAGGGGGAGTCTGTTGGTGCATACGTCTGTCGACTTCGTCTTGTATCGAGTCTTGTACTAAAATTGTTAGATCAGGGCACGTTATACGAGAAAATAGGATTTATGTGCTGAAGGGGTAATTTCGCTTGAAATATGTGCTGAAGGGGTAATTTCGCTTGAAAGTGGAAAGTGCCATTTCAAACGAAATCAGCATGGTTAATTTCGCTTGAAATGGCCAGTGCCACTTTCAAGCCAAATCAGCTTCTCTATAAATACCCTTCAAGCGAAATCATTTGGAAGGTTCTTGTTTCCGGTACCGAAGTGCTGCCGACGTGTCTACTGATCTGTAAATTTTTTATAATCAATATATAAGACATTTAGAAGTGAATCAAGCTGTTTTCCAAGTCAATTCATCTGTTTTCGCCTCTTGAATTGACTAGAACTCTTCTGATTGACTCGTTTGGGTCACAGAACGATCCTACATCACGGCTGGCCTAGCACAATTTACAAATTAATCGGGAAACTAAAGGACCATAAAAATTATTCCGATTGTCTCCAACCAACACATGGCTAGATTAAATCAATTCGTAATCTTCAGTTTAATCAAATCAACAATCCCAAAGAGATCACTGCTGAAAACAATACTTGTAATCGGTTGTATAGCACCGTATACTACTACATTTGAGTGCATACGGGTAACAATCTTGGAAGAATGCCTAGTAAGATCGATTCACCTTTTCAATATATATAAGGATTGATTAAACATTAGAATTGTGATAACCCGGGATTCCAAGGTCTTTTCTCTACGCGTCACTTGTTTCGTAATCCTGTTTTCACAATTCGTTTTTACGATGTACCATGTGCTTTATTTATGAATGATTAAAGTATGGTTATGTTGGTTGTTGCATGGAAACTTAAGGGTTGTTTGAGGTTTAGTCATAATATGTTTATGGCTAACTTTAGATCGCACTAGCACACTTGTTTGTGAAACACATGCTACACTTGACGAAGAACTAGATCTTCGTCACATACTGTTCCTCGGCGAATGAGTATCCTTCGTCACAACCAATCCTCGACGAAGACGATTCTTCGTCACACTTACTATATGGCGAAGGATGTTCTTCGCCAATAAGGGAATGCTTCGTCGAAAGGGTCCTCAGCCCAGGGTGATTCATGGCCCAGAAGGAGCCCGACAGTTATAATTACTATTTGCAAAAACCTAAAATGCATTATCAAACCCTAGCTCTCCTACTCCCTCAAACAAGCCAACGACAGCCTTGGTTTTCCGCGAAGGATCGTCGCTTGGTATTTGACGAACTCCTAGATCCTTCGTCGCATTTGTTCTCAGGCGAAGAATGAATCTTCGCCATAGGGATACTTCGTGTAACATCCTATTCTCGGGTGAAATTGTAATATGATATTTTACTATCGGTAAAGACTTATTTTAAGAGTAAAGAATTTGATGAGTAAAAAAATTTAGCACATTATATTTTTAATATAATGTTGGGAAACATGACGAGTTCGGTTCAGAGTAATATATACCGGCATACCGTTACATCATCTTGTGACTCACCCAAACTTGAGGGGTCATTATTGTAACAAATCAAACTTAAGGGGGATTTATTGTAGTTCACAGATTTTTGAATGTGTAAAGTAGTTGCAAAAAAAGGGTTTTTTCTGGATTTAGAGAGAGAGAAGGCTGGAGCCAGAGAAAGAAGGGAGGTGCGGCGGTCGGTGACCGACGGTGGTCCGGGTGTGGCGAGTGATGGTGGTCCTGCTACCCTTAATTTTTGTTTGGAACCATTTCTCGACATCCCAAACTCCATGGTAAGCTCCATTTCAATTCAATATAAAATCTAGATCCCAGTTTTAACCATCAAAATTTTGGAAATGGTTCTGTTCGAATTTGGGTGGTTGTTTTTTTTAACTGCACAGCCTTAAAGAACTGGCTGATCTGAGAGTTCTAGCCGTTGGATCATCTTAAAATTTTTACAGTATGATCCTCACAAATAGATGATAATAATCAATGGTCGGAATGTGTTTTAGATGTCTGCATGTTCAATTTTATAATCCATTTTCGCAACAGTTCGTATTTCCGGTTTGGAAAACATAGTTTCAAAGATTGGGCTGTTCCCGATGATCCAACGGTCGATCGTAATGAAATTTGAACTGTAGTTTCCTAACTTATAGATGAGTATTCTCACCAGAGGAATTTCTGATCTGAGGTCTAGAAATATGTAATTTTGTTGCGATCAGTTGTAACAGAAAACGGGGGTCAAAAACAGGAAACATGAATGGTTGCATGGCTGTCCAAACGGCCTTACAAGGATGTTACCAGGCTAAAGAATTGTTCCAGAGGAAAACACAACTCTAAATGTAGTTTCGGTTCACGTTACATGAAGAGTTTTTTTTCGCATATGAAACCGTCTATACGAAAGGCTTGATTCGTTGTGAAATTCCTGAAATGGAATTGAAGAAAAAGGGAATTATGCTCGGTAGCATCTAACAAGAAGTCAACGGGTCAGAAAGGGGATTCGAAGTATAGCTAGTCCTACGGGCAAATGTAAGTTATCTTACACATGTATTGTGATATTGTATTTGACTTGTTACGGTGTTGGTAATATCACCGATATTTACGTAAAAATGTAGGATTATGGCGTGGTGATCATATTGGATTAAACATTGATTTCTCTACTATTGGTAATGCAAAAGAATCACTAGATGATACTTAACCTTTAGAATGATTAAAGTAACAAGTGATGATAGGTGGCTACATATGTTGCCTTTGGGATTTTAAAATGGTATGCTATCTATCTTGTTGTTAATGAGACTTATATTATATAATGTTTAGATTCAAATTTGCTGTATAATGTAAGGTACGAGGTATGAAATGGGAAGTATTTCTACAATGTTGTGAACTCATGCCTTCCTGCAAATATGAAGATTGGCAGTACCTAGAAAAAAATGTCGAGTCTTAATGGCATGTTAAGGAATTATGATTTGACCCTTTTTTTGTGTGCAAATGATTGTTAATAATGTGGTTGGTGGTAAGAGTTTGGAATAATAACAAGGCTAAAATTATTATTAGAACTATGAGTTTTAACTCCATTGCTGATGATCATGTTGACTAGAAGCAGTTTTGAGAAGTACGAGATCGACTCGTTTTAAAAACCGAAAATCGTGTACAAGTGTTGTAGGTGGCGTAGCCTACACTATATTCAGCATAGGTCACACCGATGCTAGTTGTTACCATGATGGGTTTCTGGTCTATGTTGCGTGTTACAATGGGATGTCTACGCTAGGTCGGCGAAGGCTTCGTCGATTCCGATGTAGTTTACATCGGGGATTGTTCCAAGTTCAAGATTTTGGTGTTTAAGATCAAACTTACAAGTTTGATTATCATATGATCTCAATCTAATTAATACTAACATGTCGTTTTGTAATGTCGTAGGTAAAACTCATGGATGGATTCTAAAGTTGAGGATCAAGTGCTCAGGATGAATTACGAACATCACATAGTTGAGTTTATATCTTATAAAGTTTTTATTGGTCATTTTGTTTAGTAATGGGTTACGAATCTAAACTTATTAGATCATATTGTTCTCTTTTTTTTTCTTCTAAAAAGAGCAGTGTTGTTCATATCTAAATGATGAAGATAAATTTATATAATGTCATTAGACAGAAGAAATTTTGGGACCTACTTTTTCCGCAATTAAAATATAAATTTTGGTCATTTTGAATTTAGAGTGTTTCAAGTTGGTATCAGAGCTCTGGTTTGAGTGAAACCAAGCATAAAAGAGGTAAGTACTTGAACTCAAACCTGTATGCTCTTGTGACTAGGAACCCGTACGATCTGAGACTCGATCAAGATCCGAAAGTAGAATTGAATGTAAGCATGTATATATGTGTTCATATAAAGAAACTAATTGTTTTTTTATATGCAAGGTACGCTTAAGCGATTGAGGAGGATGATCTGAGGACGCGGTCTAGGATGAATACCAAATCATGTAATTAGACAGATGGACCCCAGGTACACAATATTAATATATATGGGTACCGGTGTTAGGAAAATCTCCTGAGGGAGGGTAAATGTTAAACGAAATACAATGATATTGTCTTGGTAAGTTTTAAAGATGTTGCACAAACTGAAAAACCGCTTCTCCGGGAATAAGGTGATGATTACATAAAGGCACAAAACTAGTGTGTGAATTGTGCACCCGGCCAGTACGCAAGAAGCATATGACATTCGTGAGACCATGATAATCATCACAGGTATGTCCGGTAGAATCGGGAACCAGGTTGACGTGTGGATGAAAGGAGTTGTAAGACTCTCAAGAAAATGGGGGTATTCTATAAGAATGAAAAAGTTTGAATCCGTAGTTGAGTATAGATCAAACTTGTCAGAATGTAAAGCATGATGAAAAGTTTGAATCCGTAGTTGAGCATGGATTAAACTTGTAAGAATGAAAAGCATGAATGAAAAGTTTGAATCCGTAACTGAGTAAGGATCAAACTTGTATGAATGAAAAGCATGAATGAAAAATTAGGATCCGTAAGTAAGTGCAGGTAAAAAAAATATATGAATGAAAAAGTTAAATCTATAGGAGAATACGGATCAAACATATAGGAATGAAAAGTAAGAATGGAAATGGCTTGAATCCATAAGTAAGTATCAATGAAAGAAGTAAGAGTGAAAGGTTGGATCCATAAATAAATAAGGATCGGATGAGAATGAAGGAGGGAATGCGTTTCTATCCCCAACTACGGTAAGTATAAACATTGTAAGCAAGTGGTACTGGTAGCCTTGCCAGGTTAAGTATGTTGCTCCACTAAAGGAGTGCATATATATACATGTCACGCATATATGAACATGTGTGGGATGAGTTGTTGCTAGTTGTTGAAACCTAGTTAAGGATGTGTTGACAGTTTAACCTTGTTAGAGTCAAACGGATTATATGAGTAAGTATAAGACAAATTTTAATAAGATAACAAGAAAGGTGATGGAAATTACCACCTAAACGAAAATTTTATTGAAAGAAATAAGTATCAAATAAAGTTACGCGATGGGCATATTAAAAATCAACTCATGAGAGTTGGGGTGAATGATTGGCTAAGACCCGGACGAATGGCTTAAGTATGGACGGGAGGGAAAGTTTTTGCAAGAGACTCTAAAATAATGAAACAATGTTTTTGTAAGTATGTTCGAACTGAAAGCAAGTACAAACCCGTACTTCAATATGTATATACAATAACTAATAAGTGGCAGTTTGACCTTGAAAAGTCAAACTGGATAAGTTGGCAAATAATTAACGGATTATTGAATTACATTAAAAAGTTTAGACATTCTCGATCCCTTTTAAAGAATTACAGAGATTTTATAATCTCACTAAGGAGTAAAAGAGAGTATGAGGTCCCATGATCTCATAAAGGTGATTCTGGTGATTATCATTTTGATGCTAATACCATAACGCTAATATGGCCTTAAAAATGGCAAAATGATGTTTTTTTAAGGAATAGGATTTATTAAAAAAATAAAGGAAGAATTGTTCAAATAAATCACGAGAACTACGCATGAGAGATTTCTCATCGGATCTTGAAGTAAATTATAGTAACTGCCACTTGGGTTATAGCCGAGTGGTAACACCAAAGGTGTTTGGGGGGGAAAGAAGCCAGGTTCGAACCTGGTGGAAAGGTGTAAAAAAAAGGTGTGAAAGTTTAACCATTCAAAAAAAAGTTATGGTAACTACAGGGAAATGTAAGGTATGACATCTTGAGCAGTTCATTTTCGCGTGAAATTATGAACATAAGTACTACTGTGATCTTGTAGAAGCCATAATTTATGTGGATGGAAGCAAAAAGGTAAATAATTGTAGAGACATAATGAGTTAAATTGAGTAGTGAATTAATTATATTGTATTCTAAATGCTTTTTGGTTTAAATATATGCTAATAAATTATGATAAGACTTCATAGTATATGATTGAACAAAAATAAATAAAAATAAAAAATAAGGGGCCCGATGAATTGTTAATAAACAAAGATAAGGAAGATCATAAGTATGCAAGTGATTACGTTGATTGAAATATTTACGTGTTCCCTTTTCAAAAGAAGGTATTTTTTTGTATTTACAATCAATTACCTAAGAAAGGTTTATAGTGGCTACTTTCTTATGCTAATAAGTTAGTTTTGTTAAAGACCTTGGAGAGGGTATTTGGAGATTATATAATCTCAATGATAAAAAAAAAATGAATGAATGTTTGAAGATCTTATTATCTTGATAAAAATGTGGGAATTGTTAAAGATCTAATTAATGATCTTAATACGATGAGATAAATATATATATATATATATATATATATATATATATATATATATATATATAACAAAACGAACAAGCCAATTGTCTATTTGAGATGTTTGTTAATGAGGATCTAATTAAAAACACATATTATGAATGAGCGAAATGGATTAAAATATTGTAAAGATGACAAATTGAATTTATTTTGAAAATTAACATTAAGTGTTGATGTATACAAAGATTTAGTGTGTCATATTTATGCTTAGATTGACTTATGAAGTCATTAATAAGCTATCAAGGAGAGAAGGATGGAAATTTGGGGCATTTGAGAAATGACGAGTACAAGACTTGTAGATGCTCATAAATCTCTTCCACTGATGAGGTAAATGCTCTATGACTTTTTTTTGATAAAGCGAAGTATTATGATTCTTAAAAGATATGTGATAAGGTTTTAAATTATATATAGAAGATATGTAGAAAAATGGGGTTGAATGACTATTTTTGAATCATATAGTGGAGTTATGTTCCAATGTTGAATCATGAGTCAAGAAGTTAATAAACGATCTTGTTTATGTTACATCACCACTAGGAGAATCAACTTAGAAGTGATGATGTTGTATGTAACCGGTTAGAGTGGTCGTAATATATAATGTGTTTATCTTGGTCATACAAGTGAATTCAAATTTATGATGTGTAAAGATTCCTTAAATTTGAAGCGTAGATAGATGTATTGAGTCTATCACTTTTAAACATCACTACTGATGCTGATGAATGGACATATAAGTTTGTTAGATTTTAAGTCATTTTACAAACATGTGATAGATATAATCAGAAATTTACTGAACTAGAAATGACAAATATGAGTTGAAGTTACTCCTTTAATGCATATAAAGGAATGTCTTAATCCGTGAAAGATTTTGTCAAAATTTGATTGATGTTTAAGGACTTCATTATACTGCTCTAGAAATTGACTTTTAAGATGTTAGCATGAAAGCATCGAACTAACAAAATTGGGTTACAAGAGGAGCAGTTACATAGTTGAGACATGAAATGTGTATTCTCATTATGTATCCAGGTATGTGTTTCTTTCTCTAAACATGTATATGACAAATGTTCATGACCATGGATTAATTTGTAGATAAACACAAGGTATGGTTACAGGTTATATATTGTGGTTACAAGTCTTTATGTAGGATATGGATTCATATATGTGGTTAAAACCTTAAGTGTAAAGGAAAAAGAGAAGGGATGGAAACGATAAGTAAAATTAATCTAATCTTTCGCTAATAAGGTTTCGGGGATGAAACCTTTATAAGGTGGGTAGATTTGTAACATCCTATTCTCGGGTGAAATTGTAATATGATATTTTACTATCGGTAAAGACTTATTTTAAGAGTAAAGAATTTGATGAGTAAAAAAATTTAGCACATTATATTTTTAATATAATGTTGGGAAACATGACGAGTTCGGTTCAGACTAATATATACCGGCATACCGTTACATCATCTTGTGACTCGCCCAAACTTGAGGGGTCATTGTTGTAACAAATCAAACTTAAGGGGGATGTATTGTAGTTCACAAATTTTTGAATGTGTGAACTAGTTGCAAAAAAAGGTTTTTTTTTTTGGATTTAGAGAGAGAGAAGGCTGGAGCCAGAGAAAGAAGGGAGGTGCGGCGGTCGGTGACCGACGGTGGTCCGGGTGTGGCGAGTGATGGTGGTCCTACTACCCTTAATTTTTGTTTGGAACCATTTCTTGACATCCCAAACTCCATGGTAAGCTCCATTTCAGTTCAATATAAAATCTAGATCCTAGTTTTAACCATCAAAATTTTGGAAATGGTTATGTTCGAATTTGGGTGGTTGTTTTTTTTAACTGCAAAGCCTCAAAGAACTGGCTGATCTGAGATTTCTAGCCGTTGGATCATCTTAAAATTTTTACAGTATGATCCTCACAAATAGATGATCATAATCAATGGTCGGTCGGAATGTGTTTTAGAGGTCTGCATGTTCAATTTTATAATCCATTTTCGCAACAGTTCGTATTTCCGGTTTGTAAAACATAG
>JARYGA010054289.1:0-16973 GCA_030545235.1 Helianthus tuberosus
ATAACAACTATAGATAGTGGTAAATGGGTATCGAACTCAGGGAGTATGTGGAAAATATGTCGATTATATAGCTTTGCACTTAAACTAAAATTAACCTAATTTGCAGAAAGTAAAGATCAATAATTTGGATTGTTTGACTTTAAAACTAAATTAACTAAATAACTTCAAATCAAAGGTTGGTTGTAAAACAGATTAGGAGAAAGCAATCATCCTAAACTTCAAGTTTGCTTTTGACAATTGTGTTTAAATTCACTAGAAAGAATCACATAGACATGATTCATGTATAATTGTTTGTTGTGATAAAAGGGAACTAAGTACTCGGATTATGAAAACGCGAGGTTGTTACCCGATGACCAATTGATTAATATCCAACCCCAATCTCTCCCGTGATATCTCGATTGTCAACGACACCAAGAACGTACGGTTTAGAATATGATTATAACATCAATCAACAATTTACAAACAAACATTCACAAACCATAATAAAGAAACAAACATTGCAAGTCTATTATTCTAGAAATACGAATCCAAACACAAAAGTCATAGACAAACCTTCAATTCAGGATGATCACCATAAGTTTAGCCACACATAGCTTGGTGAATCATCATAGCAATAAGTTCAATGTTCATACGAATCGAAAACACAAACTAATCGTTTAGAATTGTTTGGAACCAAGCAAGAACAGCCAAAATCGCCCCCTAGTTGCTAAGAAACTGTCCAATCATCAGATAAAACCAAAAGACACCATAAAACTGATTTAATGAAGCAGTTACAGATTTTCGCGTCATGTCCACCGTAAATTACGATACCACCGTAAGTTACGGTGGACCAAGTTTTGTTACGGTGATAAGTTCCTAGTTTACGGTAGAGATTTAGGCAACTTTCAGGGCCACCGTAAATTACGGTGGCCACCGTAATTTACGGTGGCACCCGGAATGTTGTGCTTTGTTTCCTCTTTCGTTCCACGTACGACCCGTTCATCTCTAATCCTTCCAAAGCTGTGTTTTCTCATCTTTTAGCTCCCATAACATACCTGAAACATAAGCAATCGTAGTCATCTAATTCAAGATAATTACGCGATTAAGTAAAGGATTAATTCATCTTTTAACATGATTAAGGGTTGTCCAACAGACCACCCGTCACATCCCCACACTTAACCATTGCTTGTCCCAAGCAACTCATCAAACCGTTTTCAAAACAAGCGATCAATGTAAACCAAACAGAAACATGTAGTCCTTTTACTAACCCCTTTTTAACACCCAAAATAACACACCCCTCGCTAAATCTCTCCTCTCGGTAACAAGTAGACACTAACAATATGAGCTAGACACACAAAGGCTAACGGGCGATTGCACAACTATAGGCTTGTACCTAAATCAATTCTTCTCCTAAAATGTGTCAAACATGAATGCAAATCAAAGGGACTTTCAAGGGTGTAACGTGGCTAGGCGTATGGATAGGAAATGGAATATATATGAAGTAGCGGCAACTTAACCCGGTCTTTTTATTACACAAATAAGCAAACTAACAACTACCAATTTAACTAATATATACAAGACAACTAAACATCATTTCTTTTTCATTTTTCATTGCTTTTTCTTTTCTTTTTTTTTCAACAAGCAAATAACCATATAATAAAGTATCAAACATATCTACATCATACTACTAACACTATTACTACTAACACTATAAGACCGGGTCAAATTGGGTAAATTTTTAGGTAAGTAGCTAGGGGGCAACAAATGATAAGCTTTTAGGCACAAAATTGGGCAACTAAATGTCCAAACCCCCACCCCGCTCACTACCATGCTCATATATATAACTTATGAGGTCCAACCCCCCAAATCCGACACTCGCACACACTAAAGACGAGGCTACCTAGATGCCCTTATCCTTTTCGCATTCATGTCCAACTAAAGATTCAAACCGTATCAAGGCACAAGTTCTAATGCACCCTCACCCGTAGCCACTCTCATCAAAGATAAGTATTATTTATTTACAAGAGTGTGGCTTCAACTCTTACCAAGAATAAAAGGGTATCAAGGGTTGCCGATGCATTAATTGGGGTTAATCTAGGGTGTTCAAATTCTCACATCGTTTCGCTTGATTTAAAATTTTTTCAAAATCTTCAAAAAATTCCCCCCATCCCCACACTTGGGATACATTGTCCCAATGTATGATTTTGAGGGGAAGATCGCTTTTACCCAAAAACATTAGCTTTCGCTAATACTCTCAAACCCCAGATTTCTTTTTGTTTTTTTATTCTATATATATAAATATTTTGCTTACTAAAACACCACCAACTTTCACAAACCCAAACAAAACAACACGATCATACACCACCCAACCGCCCAACCATAAACATATCAAACTAATTAAATATTCACAAGATATACAATGAAGAAACACAACCTGACTAGTAATAGTGGGGCC
The DNA here is from genome assembly GCA_030545235.1 of Helianthus tuberosus. NCBI lineage: Eukaryota > Viridiplantae > Streptophyta > Magnoliopsida > Asterales > Asteraceae > Helianthus > Helianthus tuberosus. The sequence continues at coordinate 2,435 of JARYGA010054289.1, forward strand.
CCGGAGGTCCAAAAATGGAAGACATCATGTCATTCCATTCTCCAAATGCAAATGAACCGCTACTACTCCCACCTTGTTGTTGAGCTCCCTCTTGTTGGCGCGGATCGATCCATTGTGAATGATGGAGCGGTGGGGTCGGATACGATATACTACCATCATAAGGTGGTAGAGACGCATAATCCACATGTTGTGGACCCACAACCACCGGCCGCCCGGCGTGCCAATCTGCGTGCATTCTCCTTTCTTGGTCATCATGGTATCGATTATTCATTTCCACTTCACGGGAATACGCGTGTGTGCGATTCCATGCCTCTTGACGATCAAGGTTTTGTTTCAAGGAGCGCTCTATGCTTGCACTCATCATCGTGTTTTGATCAAATAATGTCCGCTCTGAACCCGACCATGATTCAAAAATGGGTGCCGGAGGACATTGATTCTCGATCACTTCTTGCATCGTGCTATCATAAGCCCAATTTGGCACATAAGAACGCTCCGTATAATCGAAAAATGCACCACCATAACCTCTACCATAAACCCCTTGACCTACATTCTCACCACCTTGCGGCTTGTCCGCATAATCCTCGTCACCACTTGGAGCTACTTCCTCATCACTTTCCAGCTCACCCGGTAAAAGTGTCACACCCTGGCTTTTGCGGAAGCGTGGTTAATTTGGTGTGACTTCTTAATACCATAGCTTAATCACAACAAAGCTATATGAGTTAAAAACATGCAAGATCATCCATTAAGTTTTGAAAACCAAATACAGTACCATTGTTTTAACGGGAACATACCCTAACAACCATAACCTTGTTCAGCAGACATTAGAAACTTGAAACATAACATAAACATGGTTTAAGGACTGTGTCTTGTCCAGGAAAGAGACACATCCCCTAAACCCCGGATGACCTCAGAAACTAGTGCAGCGGAAAACATGCCATACCGTGCCAGATCTCGTTAATTTCCTGAAATACATGTAAGTTGAAAAATCAACAATAATGTTGAGCGAGTTCATGTGTAAGTGAGTAAGTAAACCTTTGTGAGTATAAAATAATCGTGGTATGTAGCCAATAAGGGGACTTGTGATCACCAATGATTTGCAAAGCCACTGATATATGTGAAGTGCAAATAGGGAGACTCAAACCTAGCAGATTTCGCCACGGCATTTATATGTGGACAAAGTCACCCCAAGGTCCGTTTCTAGTTTGGCCTGGGGCTGGGCTCGCTACACCCAGATAGATCTACCGCTCCTGTCCCTCGGTCCCGACATGAGGACTAATGGCCTCATATTGCTCCTACCCACTCACATGATCGGAATAAAACACCTCCTTACGCTAACCATACCGTATATAAAGTACTTGTAAACAAAGTAACATGTATTTCACCCCCGCAGTTAAGAAAACTGAAAACAGTTAGAGAAAAGGGGGACATGAACTCACTGTGAAGCGTCTCTACCAAGTATCTCTAAATCAGAAAGCTGTGCGACGACCTACAAGTGCTAATTCTATTAGACGGACGGCCGTGCCTTAGCTTTATAGATTAAGTTTTTGGGAAATCGTTAGACAACTATTTCGTGTTTACATTTTGTATATACTTGGTAGTTAATTTCCTTCCCAAGGATGGGGGATTCAATACATGTGCGTAAGTTACGTTTTAATAATCGAGTGGTAATATAATTACCAGTGTAACTTATATATTCATGTGAAAGCGTTTGTATTATTTTGGAATCGTTAACGTTTGCAAATATTATTTTTACTCTAAAAATAATATTTATGTATTTTCACAAAAATAATCATAGACAGTGTTGTGACAATATATATATATTTATCACGTTAATTTTTGTGAAAATCCCACCTCCGAATATTTAGTAAATAAAGTCATGGCGAAATTTATATTTCGAAAACATGTCAAAAATAATTCTAACACTTGTTGTGCAAATATTTCTAAGTGTTAGGTATTTAGAAAAATTTCGCCAGAGTTTCCTCTGTAACTGGAGGTGGCCACGCTTTCAAGCGTATCATTTTCTTTTAACAAATCAATCAATCAATGTTCTCAACATTATCAAACAACTTTCCAACATTTTAACTAGTCAAAGATTGACATAATCGCAAAAATATACGAATTTGTGGTTTGTCTAAAATATGTAGTAAATCTCTTTACTTTTACTGGATCTTTTGTGTAAATAATCCGATTTCGTAAAAACCTCGTTTTTAGAGAAAATCCATCTTTACAACTTCTAGTAACTTTTGACAAAACTAGTTCTTTGTCGGATCTTTTCATTTCACAAGTGTTTACACACTTGTGGTTTATAAAATATGCTTATTATTGTAAGATCCATCTTTCAAAATACATGGTTCCCTTGATATGTGGTCCTTTGAAAATACCGGGTGTAGATACGTAGATCTACTAGTTTTAAACACCTTTGTACAAGTTAAAACATGTTTACACAAGTAAAGCATTTTTACACAAGTTCATGCTTCGTGTGTGGTAGAGTTTCACCTTTTAACCCTTGTATCATTCAAAAACGAGCTTATGTTAAGATCCATGATCTTACTAAACCGGGTTAAACGATGATCCGAGCTACCACATCATAGATCGGGTCTAGATAACCATATATTTCAAATACTACAACTTTTACACAACTTAAATGCTATTAACCAGCATTTTTCATGTTTTTAGTAGACTTTAGTTCATCATCTTGCATTTTAACGAGATTTAACCGACAAAATCCTTTTAACCACTTTAGATAAGTTCAAATATGAGATTTAAGTGTTATACCTCTAGCTCAAGGCTAGGGAAGATTCTTGATGAAAAACGCGTGGATAAAAGCTAAAGAAAGAGGTCCTTCGTGTTCTGCTTGCTCCAAGACTCCTCGTATACGACCCTTGATGTTTGTATGATAATGGAAATGCAAGAACCAAACTCGAAAGTATGATGAGGGTGGGTGGGGGTCTCGGCCGAAAGTGAATAAGAGAGGGAGAGAGTTTGAGTTTGGGATGTGTTGTTGTGAATGATCATAAGTGTAATTACATGTACTTATAGGCAATTTAGAAAGTGATTATCCATTGGGTGCTATGTTGTCTAGATATTAGACAATGGGGATTTAAATAATCAAATGGTACTAATGGGTGTCCCCCTAGGTGACCGATTCGGTTTGGGGGGGGGGGTCTCTTGGTTCGATTTTAACTAAATGGTTAGGGAGTAATTAGTTAAGTTAAGTGTCTAACCCCGTTACTTGTATGTTACGCGTTATGGCGGGTGTTAGGGTAATCAGGGACCCTAACTGGCTCAGAAAAAGAGTAATAGTGAAAATAACAATATTTTCATGTTTCGGGTATAGTCCGGTTGTTCGGTTGGATGGTAATCCGTTAAAGTGCTTAATAAAGCTTTAAAGTGTCGTTATATTATTTTTAGTGACACATCTTGTTTCCAACACTTTAGAAAGTGTCCAGTAGTATTTTCCCCATGTTTTGGCACTTTACTAGTCAGCTAGAAGCTGGATTATTTTTGTAAAGTGCTGTGTTTTGTACTTAGAGTACGTTTTAGGCACATCCAATCAGTGTATCTTATTCCTAGAGACGCAGTTCCACAACCCTTATATCCCTACACTCACTGCTAGTGTAGCAAAACATTTCAGGCTCTTACAGGCCTTAGAGGCAGTGTTTGCCTGATGCTGGCTTTATCAGCATGTTTAATAGGTTATCCGTGTATCGTGCTACTGTGCTTTTTGTGCATCATGTTTGTCACTAAGGTGCCGTATGTAAATAATGTAGTGACAGTAAGCAAGTATGATGCAAGTAAGTACATGTATCAGTATTTAAGTAGAAGTTCATCAGCTAGTTCAAGCAAGCACAGTAATTAAGCAGTAATTAATCATTAATTAAGTCGTACGGATACCTGGTTTAGTGCGGGTTGTCACATTCTCCCCCCGTTAAATAAATTTCGTCCCGAAATTTAAGTTCTGCTTGTAGAAGCAGGGTTCTTAGGAAAAAGGTGGGGGTATTTCTCTTTCATCCGGTCCTCACGCTCCCAGGTGAACTCAGGACCATGTCTGGCATTCCAACGAACCTTGATGAGCTTGACACTGCTCCGGCGGGTCTTGTTAACTTTCCAATCCGTGACCTCGACAGGTTCTTCAACGAAGTGGAGCGTGTCGTCAATATGAATCTCGTCGATGGGAATGGAAACGTCAACTTGAGTTGGACTTTTCTTTAGGTTGGACACATGAAATGTATCGTGAACACCATTCAGTTCAGCAGGTAGGTCCAACTTGTATGCTACTAGTCCTATTCTTTCCAGAATTCTGAAGGGACCAATGTAGCGCGGATTTAACTTCCCACGCTTTCCGAAGCGTGCCACCCCCTTCCAGGGTGAAACTTTCAATAACACCATTTCTCCAACTTGGAAATCCACATGTTTTCGGTTTGGATCCGCATAGGCCTTTTGTCTGTGGCGAGCTGCTTCGATGCGTTTAAGAATTTACGCGATCTTGTATGTCGTCTCTTGGACGATCTCGGGACCAGCAAGCTGCCTATCACCCGTGTCAGACCAACATAGGGGTGATCGGCACTTGCGTCCGTAAAGGGCTTCAAATGGCGCGACACCAATACTGGTGTGGTAGTTGTTGTTGTATGAGAATTCAACCATAGGTAAATGTTTATCCCAGCTACCGCCCAAATCCATAACACACGCTCTCAGCATGTCTTCCAAAGTCTGTATCGTTCGCTCGCTCTGGCCGTCAGTTTGCGGATGAAACGCAGTGCTCAGATTCAACTGTGAGCCGAAGGCTTCTTGGAAGGATTGCCATATCCTTGACATAAACCTTCCGTCTCTATCAGAGATGATTGAGAGAGCCACTCCATGACGTGCGACGATCTCTCTCATGTAAATTTCCGCGAGTTTACTAGTGCTGTCTTTTTCTTTGATTGGCAGAAAGTGTGCGGATTTTGTTAGGCGGTCAACTATCACCCAAATCATATCATGACCTCTTGGCATTCTTGGCAATTTTGTAACAAAATCCATTGAGATTTGTTCCCATTTCCACTTGGGAATCTCAGGTTGTTGCAGCAGCCCTGAAGGCTTCTGGTATTCCGCCTTTACCTTAGCGCACGTTAAACATTTGCTCACATAGACAGCAACGTCGCCTTTCATCCTAGGCCACCAATAGTAATCTTTGAGATCTTGGTACATCTTATCCGCTCCAGGATGGATAGAGTACCGTGATTTGTGAGCTTCCTCGAAAATAACCTTCCTTAAATCACCAAACAGAGGAACCCAAATCCTTTTCTCAAAACATAATGTTCCTTCCTCGTTTGGTACCAAAAGCTTCTCCATCCCACGGAGATATTCCTCTTCAAGATTCCTTTCCTTGAGAGCTTCCTTTTGTGCTGCACGAATGCGCAAGGAAAGATCGGTTCGTATGATCATTTCCAAAGCCCTAACCCTTATGGGCTTGATTCTCTCTTTACGACTTAGGGCATCGGCGACTACATTCGCCTTCCCTGGGTGATACTTTATCTCGCAGTCGTAGTCGTTTAGCAACTCAACCCATCGTCTTTGCCTCATATTCAACTCCTTCTGGTTGAATATATGCTGTAGGCTCTTGTGATCTGTGAAGATTGTACATTTCGTACCATACAGGTAGTGTCTCCAGATCTTTAAGGCGAATACCACTGCGCCAAGTTCCAAATCATGCGTGGTATAGTTCTTTTCGTGAACTTTCAGTTGACGCGATGCGTAAGCAATAACCTTTTGGCGTTGCATCAATACGCAACCCAATCCTTGGCGCGATGCGTCGTAGTATACCACAAAATCATCAGTACCTTCCGGTAAAGCTAAGATAGGCGCGTTACAAAGTTTATCCTTCAGTACCTGAAATGCTTCATCCTGTTTGATTCCCCAATCAAACGTCTTATCTTTCTGCGTGAGTAGCGTCAATGGTTGAGCGATCTTCGAAAAGTCCTCAATGAACCTTCGATAGTAGCCAGCCAAACCCAAGAATTGTCGAATCTCGGTTGGCGTCTTTGGCGTTTCCCAATCCTTGATTGCCTCGATCTTTGTTGGATCCACGTGGATTCCGTCTCCATTTACCACGTGCCCAAGGAATTGGACTTCACGTAGCCAAAACTCGCACTTGGAGAATTTAGCATACAGCTGTTCCTTCCTTAGTAGCTCCAAAATAGCTCTAAGATGTTGTTCGTGCTTGGCCTTTGTTCTTGAATAAATCAAGATGTCGTCGATAAACACAATCACGAACTTGTCTAAGTACGGCTTGCAAACTCTATTCATCAAGTCCATAAAGACTGCAGGTGCGTTCGTCAAACCAAACGGCATAACAAGGAACTCGTAGTGCCCATAACGAGTTCGGAAGGCTGTCTTTGGGATACTCTCCTCTTGTATCCTTAACTGATGGTATCCAGATCGAAGATCGATCTTTGAATAAAAGCTTGAACCTTGAAGTTGGTCAAACAGATTGTCGATTCTTGGCAGAGGATACCTATTCTTGATCGTTAGCTTGTTCAATTCTCTGTAGTCAATGCACATTCGGAAACTACCGTCCTTCTTCTTGACAAACAGGACCGGAGCTCCCCAAGGCGAGAAGCTTGGTCGGATAAAACCCTTGTCTAACAACTCTTGAAGTTGCGTCGACAGTTCCTGCATCTCAGACGGAGCAAGTCTATAAGGTGCCTTAGCCACAGGCGCGGCGCCCGGAACTAAGTCGATGCGAAACTCTACTTGCCTCTGAGGTGGCAGTCCAAGCAAGTCTTCTGGGAAGACTTCTGGATACTCCCTTACAACAGGGATGTCTTCGATTCTCGGCTCAGCAGCCTTCTTATCCACAATGTGTGCCAGGAAGGCAACACGTCCTTTCTGTAAACACTTCCTTGCTTTCAAGCAGCTGATAATCCTCAACGGCGTCTCACGCTTTTCTCCATGAACAACAATGGTCTCACCATCATCGGTTGGGATACGAACAACTTTCTCGTGACATACTATCTCAGCCTTGTTTCCTGATAACCAATCCATTTCTACCACCACGTCGAACCTTCCCAACTGGACTGGTAGTAGATCTAGAGTGAACTCACGTTCTCCCAATTCAATCACACAACCTTTGATAACTTCGTTGGCTTCTACTAACTTCCCTTTGGCCAATTCGATCGAGTAAGGAATATCTAACTTATTAGCGGCTAACCCAAGCATATTCTTAAATTCTAACGACACGAAGCTATAATCGGCACCAGTATCAAATAAAACGGATGCATAGCGTTGGTTCACAGGGAACGTACCAGTGACGACATTGGGGTCCTGGCGTGCTTCCCTTGCTTCCAGTTGGAACACTCTTCCACGGGCTTGGTTTAAATCTGGGCAGTCCTTCTTAAAATGCCCAACATCACCGCAGTTAAAACATCCAAGTTTTCGACCGCTTCCGGCGCCATCCCCAACTTGCTGGTTGTGTTGGTTCGCATTGTTGACTCCGTTCCCTCCATTATTTCCTTGTGGGCGATTCCCAGTACCACCCCGATTGTAGTTTCTGTTTCCATATCCTCCCTGGCCTCCCCGGCCAGCACTAGCCCAACAAGAATCTTTCGAGTGGCCCAGCTTCCCGCATGCTTCACATACTTTCACATTACAATGCCCAGTATGATGGCGTTGACAGACATTACACTTGGGCTGGGTGCCCTGGTATCCTTTTCCTTTCTTTCCATTACCAGCTGATCCTCCTTTCTTAACTGCCACACTGGCGCCCTGCTTGAAGTTTGAGAACTTCCGTTTGTTACCCCCTGAGGACTCGACGTGAGTCTCTGCCTTCTTCGTCTTGATCTCATCAAACTTGTTCAGGCGAATCGCCTCCTCAGTGAGGGCTATGCTCAAATCAATCGCCTCAGTAATAGTTGCAGGCTTGGATGAGGTCACCATGCTTATGATTTGAGGAGCTAATCCCCAAATGAAGCGCTCGATTCGCTTGTATTCTGGTGTAACCATGTAAGGGACCACTTGAGATAAGTCATGGAATCTTTGAACGTATTCTGCGACCTTTGGACCGTCCATTTTCAAGTGCCAGAACTCGGTCTCCAACCTCTGGATTTCCGCGCGGGAACAGTACTTTTTGCGCATGAGTTCCTTTAGTTCGGTCCAGGTTAACGTGTAGGCAGCAGCTTCGCCTAGTGTCTGTACTTGTAGATTCCACCAAGAGAGGGCTCCATCTAGAAACAGCCCTGAGATATAGGTGACTTGCTGATCCAGCGCACACTTGCTCATGCGAAGTACAGATTCAGTTTTCTCAGCCCAGCGAACAAAGGCGACAGCACCTCCTGTGCCATCAAAGTTGACCGGTTTGCAGTCTAGAAACTGCTTGTAGGTGCACCCTGCACATACGTTATAACAGATGAATGGTATTAGCATCCTTGCCAGAGATATCCAATTAGGTCACGGTAGGTCTTAATGGCTTAGTATTACCGTGAGGTGGATTGTTATTGCCTTGGTTAATACTTCCGCTCGTTCCGGGCTGAGATGCTGCATACTGTGCTATGGCAGCAGCAATAATCTGCTGGAGTTCTGCCTCATTGGTAGGCATGTGTGTCTCACGTCTCGGCGGCATCTTCTAAAAGATGGTTTACGTTGGTCAGGTCATAGTAAGACGTACGTATATAGTAATAGTAATAGCACATAACATCTCATGTTATCAACACAAATATCAATCACACACATCCTATGTCATAGAAATGCAAATAAGTAATCAAGCGAATCAGATATGATGAGAATACTGCGATTGCCATATATCAAGACTACATAGTAAGTGTATCAGTACATCATAGTGTCATACAATCATCAATCAACTAGGGGCTACATCACCCCTGTACAAAAACCATATCAGATCAGTGTCAAATACATGTCAACAAAAGTCAGGATCATAAAGTAGTCTCCAAAAATGTTGTGCAATCCAACAATCGCCGTCTTCTCATCCTCGTCTACCCAAACAGTACTGATGAGCTCTATACAGATGGTGGTGGAGGAGGGGGAAAGTGGGTGTAAAACAAACGACGTAACTGGAGCCAGTCCTCCTCCTGGGCTCGCTGAGTACGGATGATCGAAGCAATCTGCTGCTCTAGTGTAAAGAGACGGGCAGCATAATCTGGAGGTAAGGGTCGAAATGGCTGCAGAGGAGAGTGTGTCTGACCATGGCATGGACACGGTGGCAACTGAGCTCTCTCGAGCTCCTGGATGCGCTGCGTGTGTGACTCGTGCTGAGCTACAAAGGACATCAAAACGTCCTCGATAGTGTACCCCCTGTGAAAAGAATGGTAGGGGTCAGTAGGTGGCATACCAGAGTCTGGTGCCCAAAGAAACGGTTCACTAGTGGGGTCGAAAGGTGCCACGCGAAATGGAGCAACAGTGGGTGGAACAGATGACATCTGGGGCATGAAAGGGATAGGCATCGGTACATGCCCAACAGGATGGGCTGAAGAACCCTCTCCAGGCCTCGCTGGAGGTACAAACTGTGGAACCTGAAAAGAAAAATCAACATGTCGTGCAACAGGGATCTGTGGGGGAAAAGGCAGAACATCCTCATCAGCAGGTATCCAACCGTGCTGTGCATGCTCATCTGGTGGATCCATGCGTGCCGCGAACAGTGCATGCTCGGGCTCTAGTGGAACGGGATCATGTAGGATCGGATTGCGACCTATACGAGTCGTTCGGAAGAATTCTAATCCGTTTCAGAGGCGGAAACTAAGAAACGGACGATAAACAGCTTGTTTCACACTTTAACTCTCTTGTATATTGATATTGACAACCTTTACAATCGAAAGAGAAACCGGCAGCACTTCGGTAGACAAATGTTCGAACTGTTACAAATGACAACTCTACTAGACTATATATAAGGTTCATGATTTCGCTTGAACTACCTTCAAGCGAAATCCTAAACTTTTAGCTGAAGCGAAATCTTACAATTTAATACTTTTGTCTTCAAGCGAATCTACAATCTGTTCCATGCAATACTTGAATATTCACGTGAATTTTTAATGTGATGTCACTAGTGATGTCACATGATGATGTCACTAGTGACATCATGCTTAATAAGATCCGCATCGAACCCGCACCGAACCCGAGTCTCGATACAAGACGAAGACGACAGATGTGTGCACCAACAGACTCCCCCTCAGATGTTGACGAGTCTTAAGTGTCGAGTCTTCACAATCTTCAGTCTTTATCAGTCTTTGATCTTCCTTCAGAATCTCTACCTGGCTCTATTCTATTTCCAATTCTCTCTCTCTCTAACAGACTCCCCCTCAAACCATGTTGGGATCGTAGTCTGGCTTTTACAGAATTTCAGAATCCTCAGGTATCGGAACCTGGCACTCTATCTGCTATCCTGCACATCCTCTACCCAAAAATAAGATTCAAAAGAATAAAATATTTAACAATTTATCAAATTTCATGCACCAACACTGAGCCTTTTCCAATCAACATACAAACAAACATTAACAATGATCATTTAACAAATTTTTTATCTCTGAATAACTTTTCAATCAAATTCTCCCAAACCTATTCGTCATGTTCAGCACTCGGAATTTTGAAAATCAGCTTTTCAACATCAGTTGTCTAAAATCTTTTTGAATTTTTTTCAAAATTTATGCTAAAACACACCGAAAATCTTTTTGAATTTTTTTTATAAGAAATGAAATGCAGTAAAGAACTATTTACATACAATATTTTTGTGAGTTTGTGTAAGAGGATCATATCAGTTTATGAGACCAATCACCAACACCGTTAAGCTTCATTTCATTTTAAGTTCTAAACAATTCACTTAGATTGTCAGTATACTTGTCCACTTAAATTTTCACACAAAGTTCAACTACTTCGAGATACGAATTAGTGTTTTAGGACTTAAACATCTACATGTGTCCCACCTCAGTATATACTCTCGTATCCAGACCCCAATATTCAGTCTTACAGGTGAGTATACCACAGATGATATCTGTAAGGGGAATAAATTATGCAACCGTGATAGCTCAGGTCAGAACTTCCGTTCAGCAGAGAGCCTAGTTGACTTTTAGGTGTGTCCCCTTTAGAGGATCTTTTGTATTACAACAGCCATGATTAGCATCTTTCAATGTTTCATCATTTTTTAGCTGAGGGTGGTGCTATATTTCAAGCAAGCAGAAAGTATTCTCCGGGGACTAGGCCATTGCTTCCGCAAAATCAGAAGTCCCGGGATAATACCCCAGATATCACTGAGCATAAAGACCTAGTATCTCAGAATATGGGACCCTTCAAACAAGATTTCAGGGGTTACCTATATATCCTGGAGGTGTTCCCCACGTAGACGCAAGTAAATTTTATGTTTATATCTCGTCACAATTTACTAAATGTGTAAAAACCTACTGACACATCCACAGTGAGATTGTTTATCACATTTATATCTTTCCAATTCTTTAGCATGTTGTGACAGTCCACTGATGTACTATCATTTCCTCTTTTATACAACAAAACTCATTTTTGATTTTATCATGTTTTTTACTTTTTCAAATTTTCAAATGTTTTTGGATTTTCTGAAAATTTTCAAATTTTCTAATTTTAGGAAATTTGAAAACAAACTGTACAATAAAGTGACAACTGATATCAAATTGCTTCAAATCGCCATCCTCTTGGCATAAACAATCAGAACTCCCCCTCACAACAAACTATTTTCCCATTGATTTCAAAACACTTAAGTTTGTATTAATCAAATGGTTTTTCCGGAAAATTAGTTTAGTTGATTTTACCACTTGTAGGTTAGGGGTTTGTTTCATCACATTGTTCTCATATCAAAAACCACTTGTAGAAAATCAAGTACAACTTAATGTCCCTGATTTACCACTTGTAAGTCGAAATCACTTTCATGAATTTCTCAAGAAATGTGCCGATTCCTGCTCCACTTAAACCAACCTGGGAGCTCCGGCAAGTCATACTTAACCTGTAAAAATGCTAACAATTTTAAGATTCAATCACATAATCAATCACTAAGAAAGATGCCGATTCCTGATCCGCAATTACAAACTTGGGATCTCCGGCAAGTCCGGTTTTTACTCAAACATTACGTCCACCCAAGCCTCACCAGCCTTGGGTGACTTTGGTGGCAAACATCTGTCCCACCAACATTTTGATTTATAAAATTCTTGAGCACCTTTTACCTTCCTATCAACCATCTTACCGAAAATATGTTTGACTTTCCCGTTGAAAGCCTTCTCAACATCAAATTCTCCCTTATCAGCGAAGAATTGATTTGAGATCTCTACCTTTCCCACTTTCGACTTCCAATTTTCCTTTGACAATGAAGGAAAATTTTCATCGTTCACCTCAGGAACGGAATTAACAATCTTTTTCTCAACAAATGACTCATCTGATTTTATGGAATCAGATTCATTGTCAGAACTACTCTGGGAACTTTTAACAACCCATTTTTGTTTGCTTAAATCGACACTTCTTTTGTAAAATCGTTTTGAAGTTTCACCAACTTCCAAAGTTGATTTATCAACATTTTTCTTTTTCATTTCAGAGTTAGAAGAAACTCCCTGTTCGTTGTAGTTGGTCTTGGGGCAATTCCAAGCTATGTGTCCAACTTCCTGGCATTTAAAACAAGTTCTTCGATCAACTCTTTGAGCAAACTTTCTCACATTCTTCTTCACTTCAGCAAGAAACTCTTGATTGGATTGTTTCCAGAATGGTTTCTTCTGCTCATCTTCACAACTTCCACCTGCAACAAATTTTGTATTTGGTTTATAAGTTTTCTGATTTTGATAATTTTCAGGAGGAATAAATCCTAAACCTTTCTTTTTGAAATTTTTGTTATGGTTTGGTTTCTTTTGAAAACCATAACCAGAACCATAACCCTTTTTCTTGTTCAATCTTTGTTGAACTCTTGAAGTGTACTTTTTAGGTTTTTCATCAAGATTTAAATCTTTTATATCAGAAATATTAATTTCTGTTAATTTGAAACCTGTTTGATCATTTCAGTTTTTACACTTCTGATTGGAAATTCTTCATCAGAATATAATTTGTCTGAATCATTCAAAGTATAAGCCACTTTGATTGATCCGTCATTCAAATTAGATTTTGATAACAGGAATTCTCTATTGTAAACCCTATTAACCGGTGAACTCGGACTCTTTTCTGACGAACTCGGACTTTCAGACTTAGACTCCGGTTTTGACTCCTCATCCGTATCCAACACCTGATCGACAACTTTCTTTATTAACTCAGACTCATGATCAGTGTCAGATGCTGTGAATGTAACATCAATATTGTCTGGTAATTCATCAATGATTTCAGACTTTAACTTGATGTTGACTGCCTTTTTTAGACGCTCTTCATTTGGATTCCTTGGAGAATAAGTTTCATGGATCGGGGGCGGACATCTGTTATACTTGACACTTGGTTTCTTACCAGTATCAGTATCTTCAGTCTTTTTGTCCATGAACGCTTCCAGACCTGCAACAGTAGGATAAACACGATCAATCAAATAATCACAAGTAGTATAGCTTAGTAACAATCGTTTAATCCTTTCACTCTCAATCTTTTCAAGTTCCACATCTTTCTTTAACTTTGCACAATCTTCGATGTACTCATTGATGACTTTCTGCTTTGTCATTAATGTTGCACTCATTTTATCCATTGCTTTTTCGGTTTCTGTATTCGTCTTCTTCAGACTATCAACTGTTCTGTTCAGCACATCATATGATTCTTTAATGTACTTCACATCAGACAGTAAGTCTTCTTTAATCTTCTCTAATTCAGCAATCTTCGTATCTTTCTCTTCACAAGCTTTGAAAGACTCTGAACACTTCACACATGGTTTTTCAACTTCAACCATTTTTTCAACTATCTTTTCAACCTCGACAGTCTTTTCAACTTCAACAAGTTTCTCTATTTCAACAATTTTTTCTACTTCCACAATTTTCTCAACTTCGACTAGTTTTTCAACTTCAACGAGTTTCTCCACCACTTTCTCCACTTCAACAACTTTCTCAACTACTTTCTCAGTCACTGGTTCAACATTTGCTTTTCCAGCTTCTGTCTTTGTTTTTTCATCAGCTTGCATTTTTGTTGCTTCCAGCTCTTTCCTCAATCTTGCCATCTTCTTTTGATACAGCATCTCCATTTTATCTGCAAAAAACAAATTAAAACTAGTAGGATCAATGCCTTTTCTGGCTCTGTTGAGATGTTCTTCCTCATCATCAGTATCCACATCACTTCCAAGATCTGGAAAAATTGGGATTCTTTTCTGATTCACCTCATCTTCATCTATAATTCGAGCAACAAAACCTGATTCTGATGGAATGTATTTATCCCAACTAAATCCCTCTGCAACTTTTTCGTCATCTTGATGAAAAAGTAAAGCTTTCTTCTTTACATCACCAGTAGCATGAGCATGTGTAATTTGAGGTTGTTGAGAAGTCTGATGAAAAATTGATTTCTGATAATAGTTGTTCTTTTCTTGATTCTCGGTTGCTACTTGGTTTTTACACTCTCGTTTAAAGTGTCCTTTTCCTTTGCAACGGAA
>JARYGA010054290.1:0-42930 GCA_030545235.1 Helianthus tuberosus
TATAGTAAAACTATTTTAGGTCCTTTGTTTATTTATATCCTAATTCAATTTTTTTAGAGTTATTTAATCTACTTTTAATTCTACATCATTATTTATCAAGAAACTTGAACTCTCAACCTTTTGAGAAAGAACACAACTTTACACATTTTGACACTGTTAGACCAAAAGCACTAATTGATAATATTATGTAAATGAGATGAGACGAGTGACTAAACTTAAACTCAGGGGCGGATCTTAGTGGACTAGTGGCAGGGCCACGGCCCTGGCAAGTTTTTCGGCCGTAGTGCTAATTTTAGTGCCCGTGTCTTTCGGCTCTGGCAGATTCAACGGGCAAGATCCGCCACTGCTTAAACTTGAACCATTTAATTTAAGAGAGCTTTAGCCTAGCTTGTTTAAACCTATCTATATAAATTGTGAATTTGGTCAGAAAGAAATGTAACACTTGAATATTTTAATATTAAACTCCTTTTTATTTATATGTATCATTATTTTTCAAATATTTATATGCATGTATATAACATAATATATATAAATATAAAACTTTAAAATTATATTATATTATACTACGTTACGTTACATTACAATACAATATTAAATTACATTGCATCATTTTATATCATATTTTATTATAGGGGTCAAGTTATTGTACAAAGGCTTCTAATTGTAAGAAGTGTAAGAAGAATTTATAGAGTGACAAGCGTCCAATAACCTAAAACCTAAACCCACTACATCACCACCAAAAACCTAAACACCCACCCCCACCCCCACCCCACCCCACCACCACCCAAAAACCTAACCCCCCACCCCTCAAAAACCTAAAAAAAAAATCTAAAAAAAACTAAACACCCACCCCCACCTAAAAACCTAAACCCCCACCCCCTCCGCAAAAAAAAAAAAAAAAAATTGGGTGAGTGATGTGTGTGGGGGGGGGGGGGGGGGGGGGTTTAGGTGTTTGGTGGTGGTGGATGTTTAAGGTTTTTTTTTTTTTTTTTTTTTTTTTTTTTTTTTGTAGTGGGGTTTTTTTGTGTAGTGGGTTGTTTTAGGTTATTAGACTTGTCACTCTATAAATCCTTTTTACACTTCTTACAATTAGGATCCTTTGTATTTGATCCTAATCCTTTATTATAATTTTACATTACATCATATTGTATACATAATAGGTTTGTGTAGTTACACTAACCCTTGATGTAGAGCCCAAAATTAGGCTTAGAACTTGTTTACACTTAGTTTAGTTCATACTTTTAACAAGCCGATCTCAAATACCTCATGAACAACTTTTCTCGTTGAAGAACAACTCTTCTCGTTTAGACCATCTTTAATACGCCTGAACTCACTCCGTCCGAGCCACATTGGAGCTGTCCGAATTTAGATGTGGCGTTGGAGTCAGCCACCCAAAGTTATCCGTGTGAGTGTGTGAAGTAAAGTGCTTAGGTTGTGTTGGTTATTGTGCCGTTTCCTTGTTTTTTTCAACCACAATTTACCTCACTTGTGTGTAATTATGTTCAGCTTTTTGCATGGGTGATTTCTGTTTATTTATGAAATGAATTTAATGCAACAAATAAGATTGTTCAGCTTTTTTCATGGGTGATTTATGTTTATTTATGATATGAAAATTTAGAACATACAACAAATAAGAGAATGAATTTTGCCAACTTTCTGTGTTTACCAACTAATCTAATATCTAATAAATATTATAAGCAAATTATTTAACAGCAGCATCAAATGCACATTTCTATGTTTTTTTTTAAACTTAGTTTACTTATTTACTTATATAACTATTTAATCATTAAATTCTTTAAATGCATTTTAATAAAGTAAATAATAAAATTGAAAGAGAAAATAGGTGACATGGAAAAGATAAGAATATGTAATGATGTTTGTATGACTAAAAGTGAAATTGGGGCTTTTAAGGATTTGTATGAATTTATAAGGATATGATGTGTCAGCTGACTTAATTAGTTAAGAACTCCTAAGGTCGTCTTTATCATTGAAGATAGTCTTACAGTCTAAATGATAATTTCTATACATTTGTACTTCAAAAAAAGATTTTGTTTACTCGAAAACAAATTTTAATAACAATTTATCAAACATGTTTGATATCTTATGATTACACCCCTTCAAAAGAAAGTTATTTAATAACAATTTATAAAACATGTTTGATATCTTATGATGGGTGGAGATACAATAGAAAGTTTATTTGGCTAGGAAGGCTAGCAAGTAATCTTAACCATCCATTTAGTTAATTAAGGGCTAAGATTAAATGATGGAAATTGAAGGGAAGAAAAGAGGCGCGTGAGTTTGTTTAGGGGTATTCTAGTCAATCCAAGAAAATAGTTTCTCTCTCTTCCAATTCCCCCCATTTTTTAAACGTTAATAACTCTTTCATACGACAGTATTTTTTTATAAAAAGTGCACCAAAAAAACGAGCGTTTTTTATCTTTAAAACGAGTATACTATTGCTATATTTAAAAAAAAAAAATTAAAAACCCAGTTGCGTAAAACGCAATAGAAAAACCCCCAGTTACGTAAAACGAAATGAAAAAAAAAACCTAAAAAATGACATTTTTCTAAAACGCAATGCACCAAAAACACAAAAAAATGTCTTATTTGTAAAACGCAATGGCTAGAAAACACAAAGAAATGTCTTATTTCTAAAACGCAATAGTCTAAAAACTCAAAAGAAAATGTACTTTCTAAAACGCAATGGACTAAAAACACATAAAAATGTGTTTTACCGAAAACGCAATGCACCAAAAACACAAACAAATGTCTTATTTCTAAAACGCAATGGACCAAAAACACAAAAAAATGTGTTTTTCCTAAAACGCAATGGATAAAAAACACAAAAAAATGTGTTTTTTCATTCTTTTGTAAAAAGCAATGGACTAAAAGTAAAAACACATTAAAATGTGTTTTACCTAAAACGCAATGGACCAAAAAACACATAAAAATGTGTTTTTTTCATTATTTTGTAAAACGCAATAGATAAAAAATTGTGTTTTTTCATTCTTTTGTAAAACGCAATGGATAAAAAAAACACATAAAAATGTGGTTTTTCATTTTTTTGTAAAATGCAACAGACAAAAAACACACAAAAATTGTGTTTTTTCATTCTTTTGTAAAACGCAATGGACAAAAAATACCAAAAAACTTATGTTAGGTGTCATTTGTTAGGATATTAGACCCAAAAAAATAATAAATGACCTACACTATGAGTTCTGTTTCATCAAACTTAACATAAATGAAAAAACTACATAAAACGCAATCAAGGTGAAAACTTTAAAAATCACAAAAACATCAATAAAAATGTGTAGTGTCATTTGGTGGAGGTATGAGAAACAAAAAGAATACTCAAACCAAATTCATTTCTAATTCATCAAACCCAAAAACATAAACAGACAAAATATATGTAAAACGCAATATAAGTCAAAACCTTAAAATCATTACACAACATCAATTAAATAGCTTACCTGTCATTTCCAATACCAATGTTAAAAGAACTACTGCAAAAGTACATACAAATCATCTTTTCGTGTAAAACCATTTCACTCAACAAACGATTTTTTAATAAAAACTGGGAGACATTATCTTCACACTCCAATGCTTAATCATCTTCAACATCATTCAATCGAACTGCAGTCTCTTCATCACCAAAGCCCAAGCACGTGTCGACGTCACGCACATGTTCGTCGTCGGATTCAATGGTGTTGCGAGTGAGAGTGGAGAGAAGAACGACGGGGAGGGTTGTGGTGGCGGCGAGCGATGGAGTGGTGGTGGTAGGCGACGACGGCTGTGATGGTGACGGTGACGGTGACGGTGACGGTGACGGTGGTGGTGGTGGTGGTGGTGGTGACGATGGTGGTGTGAGCTGAGATGAATTGTAAAAGAGAAAACTGGGTTTTTTTTAGAACAAGGGTTTCATGAGACTAATTTATGGTTGACGAAAATACCCTCCTCCAAATTTCAATTTTGCCAGGTGTCACAACCTCATTCATTCCTAGCCAAAACAAACTTCCTATTTGATCCTCTCCCATCTTATGATTAGTGATTACACCCTTCAAAACAAAGTTATATAGAAATCTAGACTGATATATGATTACACCCTTCAAAACAAAGTTATATATAAATCTAGACTGATATAGTAATAGCTAGTTGTTATAAATCATAACACATTAAATATTTAGAAATATAACTTCATGCTAAAAATAACTTGTTTAACATGTTATGCAGTCTACTCATTTTACCATCACCATTAGGATCTCATGTTGTCATCTTGACTAAGATTCATCTAGATTGCGGACTAAGTAAACAAATCCTGACCATTGATTTACACACGTGTATGGCTAGGATTTTATCATCAAATCATAAAATACAATAGTGTATTTCATCATCAAATCCTGGCTGTTTTGGTCAAAAATTACCGAAGTAATTAAGTGATCAAATTAGTTAAGTGAGGTAGTGTGCTAGAAATGAGTGTCGAAAATATGTTAATCAAGTTAATTTGTAAAAACAGTTTCAGGATACGGCTCAGGATATAGAGCTGTATCTATGATCAAACAATGAGCAAAAGTAAAGTAAACGACACGGGATGTACGAGGAAAGCCCTTGATCAATCTAGATCGCCGGCATAAAACCTCGGGAGCTGACAATCGCAGCTGCCTAGTTCTTCTATTGCTTCAAAAATCAGGATACAGTGCAGGATGTGGTACGGATCGACTAAGTGTTACAACGAAACTTGAATACAAGTGTGGTGTTTGCAATGAGCTAGAGAGTGTAAGTGTATGAGAGTGCTAGTGAAAAATTGTGTGTTCTAAGCTGATCCGCACCCATCTATTTATAGTAAAGATAAAATAACAAACTACCCTAAACTTGCGGGATCCACCGAATATTCCCTCTTCGAACGTTGTAGACCTGGTCTTTCGGGCTCAACGTCTCTTCCTCAACAAATTCGTCCGAGTCTTGAGGAGAAGAAGTCCTCTTGACCGTTAGCAAGTCTCATCCCTTAACCTGCACGTGGTTAATTCAATAAGCCTCAGGATATCGCCCAAGATGTTAGCAATATCCTCTTCCAGCATCCTGGTCACAAATGAACAAACATAGGCAGGATATTGGTCAAGATATATACGTTAAGAAAATGACCCCTAACAATTGTCCCCAAATATATCGGTTGGGATACCAATCCAACGGATATATTTCAAAATTTTCACCTCATGACTTAAGGTAATAAATACGACTAGACCCTTGAAATGACAGCGGTGCAACTTCCAAGGCATTATTTACTCTTTACCCCCCTATATTCATGCTATATTAACCGAGGGGCTCCTTGTCTCGGTTATCCTTATCTGCAAGCAAACATCAGGTATCTTCTTTTCTATTCTCCTTTCTTGAATTTCTCTTAATTTGCTCAATACTCTTCATGGCACCACGAACGAAATCCCGATCAGACCGACCAGCCTCAACCCTCATAAGTCAAAACTTCATCACCGATCCAGCAAAGGAGATTTGCTGCTTCAATAATGCTGACATTGCTGCTCTCAAAGATTCCGGTGCCTTTCCCACCGGAACGGTCTTTCGCCCCTTCGACCAGGAAGCCCGATCGGACGCATCATCCGACGAGTGGGTTTGTTTTTTCGCTTATCCTTTCTCTCTTGGACTCCGGTACCCATTTCCACCCTTTATCTCTAGCTTTTTCGACCTCACCGGCCTTAGCTATGCCCAAGTTATGCCAATGGTCTGGCGAGTCTTGATAGTGTTGGATCAAATCAATCTCGTCATTTTCCTAACCTACTTGTTGAGGACCTTCCCGTAGCATACCGGTTGAGATCCCATGGCCATCACCGTTATCTTCTGTTTTCCATCAAGAACCCTTTGGTCCTTAAAGCCACCAAGAATGAGGATCGATGGCGACGAAAATTCTTTTTCGTAAAAAGAGACTCTATTGATAAGGGTTTCGATCTACCGGTTAAATGGTTAACCAAGGGTAGGATTTAGGGTTTTAGGAATATCCCCAATTATATCTTCAAACTGTATCCCGGACTTATATTCTAATGTTTTTATGCAGCGAATTTCAGAGATTTAGTGCCTCCTAGTGCAGAATCCGAATCCAAGATCAAGGAAATCTACCGTCTTCCTGCCAGTGAAAGAACTTTTTCCCTGTCTCTTACAGATTCTCATCAAAAATCAAGCTCAGAAATGTCTGGTAAGCACATTCTCATATATTAATTATTTTTCAAAAATATGATGAGTTTTAAGAATATCTTCCCTTATGTAGTACCAGTCGTCAACCTTGAAGGTTTCGAACTTGACGAATTGGATTGCTATTCCAGCCTTGAACCCGCCAAACAAGAATCCAAACCAAAGTCGTCTGCTACACCAAAGCCTACCTCCTCGAAAACTGTTTCTGCTCCCAAAGGCCCTCCTGCATCCAGGACCCGGGCATCTAGCTCTCGGAAGAGAAAGGAAACTGACTCCCCAGCTTTTTCTGAAACGTTCTCTCTTGAGAATCATGGGTTCAATGAAGCCACCTCATTCCTCAAACAGGTAGAATCTTCTTTTCGATATCCTGTACAAGTATGTTAGTCTTTATCCTGCTTATTTTTCACATTAATACCTGTGTCTTTATCGATAGGGTCTGGATCGTCTTATGCACTTATACGAAGACGCTTGCGGGCTTAACAAGATGTTGCAGATTCAGCTGGAGAAAGCTCAAGCCACCATAGCTGATCAAGGAACCATTGCAGCTGCCAAATCCCAGCACTATGAAGACAAATACAAGGCAATGACCCAGGAACATCAAGCTGCCCTCCACAAAGCTAATGAGGACGCTCAAGCCAAGCTAGATGCCGCCCTTCTTCAATATCAGCAGAATATGAGCTCATACCGGGACAGCCTTAAAGCATCCGTGGTCGTCTCCCTTCTCCAAGCCAGGATTAAGATGGCTTATGAGGCCATGGATTCAAGTTTTGAATGCCCCTCCTGGAACGTAAAGACTTGGGAGGCGAAACTAAAGGATCTCGGAGGTCATCCCGTTGCTCATTCTGCAAAACATGCTGGTGAAGAGCCTTCGAAGGCGGCAGAGGAGGTGGCCAATGCTGATGGTGATACCGAGAAGAATCCTGAGGCTGATGCTGGGGCGAATGCTGGCAAGGAGGTTGCCGTTCAAGAGGATACTGCCCCTTAGGCAGCGGAGTGGGCGATGATGGATGTACGTGCCAAGACCGGAGCCCACTTTTTAATTTCATGGTTGTGGTTGCATAAACAATTTACTTTTCCTGTCCTTGAACAATTTACTTTTCCTGCACTAGAAAATGTGATGACCAAAGGTGGATGGGTCCTAGGTTTTAGGATGAAGCCCTTGGTCATCAATTAGTATAACTTGTTTTGAATGTGATAACGGTTGTAGGTGGACAGGTTCTATTTTGAGACATATCCGACAACCGTTACACTAATATGGTAAAAACTGATCGTGCTTTTGGCGGATGGGCCTTGGTTTTAGGTGAAACCAAAAGCACAACTTTTGACTTGTTAATAATATAACTATCTTTTGACTTATTTTCTGTTACCTTGCATTACTTTGCATTACTTAGTGTGAGTCTTAGCTTTGTAAAGATTTTGTATTGTTATCTTATAAAATATCCTGATCAGTATGCTCAGCAACATACTGTAAAAGCCTTTTATTAGATAGATCTTCCAAACGTTCTTTCAACTTAGTAAAAATTTCTTTAGAAAGTAAAAAATAGTTTATCTTTTCAAAACCAAGTTTTGATATTTAAATGATCAGAATTCCAAACTAATACTGGTTTTAAACACCCTAATCAAATATCTTTAAAAGGACTTTGAGGATACATATCAGGATACTCAACATAATGTCACTAAAAACTTAAATGAGGCTTACAAAGGAAAGATCATACCAGAAATAGGATATAAACCTATTACCAAACTTCAATCCCTTTGCAACTTTTCCAATGAAGATGTCCCCTGTGCAAGGTACTTAGTGCATTAGTTCCAAACCTCATCCTTTTAGCTTTACATCACCACCTTAGTGGGAATGTCCCCTGTGTACAATGTCTTTAAACACATTAGAAATCTTCTGAATGTCAGTTTCCATAGGCAATTTTTTACGTCCCAAGGGTAAAACCCAAGGATGTACTGGAGATAAATCCCTTGTATCCTGGGGGAAAATCCCAACTTTTCATGCGCTACAGGCGGGAGTGTATAAACTCCAAGACTTAGAAAGGTGAAAACCTTTAAACCTTAGAGAGTATGAAAATACCCTTTCGTGAGAGAGGGTGATCAATCCTCATATACCTTTAGGATTCAGGATATAGCCAACAGTAACGAAATTGTCAGCCACTTTTACATGGACTGGTCTCGCCACCTTGAACTATCCCTGAATAACTTGCGCTCCAGGCGGGGTGTTTAAACCCAATTCCGAAGAAAGGTGAATACCTTTAAACCTGTGAAGGGATCAGTATCCCTTAAACGTAAGAGAGGGGGCCAATCCTCTAATCTTCTGAGTTATCCTGAGTGCATATCCTGGAGCTATATCCTGAAACATACCTTGCAAAACAATTGTAAACTAAGGTGGGTGTTAGCTTTGCTAACACCCCTCCGATGCTTAAGTCAGTATTGAGTTTCAAAGAATAAATTAAACCAAAACATATTAAAAAAAGATAGAATTCATACCATTCTGAGTTAGAAATTGAATTCTAAACTCACTTGAAATAGAGCTTAAGGTGTATAGCATTCCAAGATCTCGGTAGCATATCCCCCTCCATATTCTTGAGTCTGTATGCTCCTTTCCCTGCTTCTGATTCAACTTCATATGGTCCTTCCCATTTTGGAGCTAACTTGCCATCGGCAGGATTAGTAGTATTTTGAAAAGCCTTTCTTAATACCCAATCTCCAACCTTAAATATTCTGGTTCTAATATTCTTGTTATATGCCCTGGATATTCTCTGTTGATATGCTGCCATCCTTAGCCTTGCCGCATCTCTCTTTTCATCTATAGTGTCTAAATCCTGACTTAAGGCTTCAGGATTCTTCTCAGGATCACTTAAGACAGATCTTGCAGTAGGTATCGTTATTTCCGTTGGAATCATTGCTTCTGCTCCAAACACCAAGGAAAATGGGGTTTGGCCTGTTGCATTCTTTACCGTTGTCCTATCAGCCTATAAAACAAAGGGTAATTCTTCTGCCCATCTTCCTTTTTTGGCTCCAAGCCTCTTCTTTAAGTTATTGACAATTATCTTGTTTGAGGATTCTGCTTGTCCATTTGCTTGAGGATGTACCGGAGTAGACGTGATCATTTTGATTCCCCAACTCTTGCAAAAGTCAGTAGTCCTCTTACTTATGAACTGAGAACCATTATCACAGATTATCTCAGCTGGTACTCCGAATCTGGTCAGGATATTCCTCTTTATGAAGGATACTACTTCTTGGTCTCTAACTTGAACAAATGCTTCAGCTTCAACCCACTTAGAGAAATAATCCGTCATTGCTAGCATAAAGACTTTTCCTCCCGGAGCTTTCGGTAGCTTTCCCACTATATCCATACCCCACTTCATAAATGGCCAAGGGGAAACAATAGGATACAATGGTTCAGCAGGTTGATGCAGTATGTTACTATGTCTTTGACATGCGTCACATCTTCGAGCATATTCTGCGGCATCTTTTCTCATTGTTGGCCAATAATATCCTGTCCTTAATACTTTTGAGAATAATGACCTGCCCCCAATATGGTTACCACAATCCCCTTCATGTATATCCTGAAGTACTTCCTTGGCTTCAGGATCCTCCAAGCACCTCAAATACGGTCCTGCAAGAGATTTCTTGTATAAAATATTATCTATAATAGTGAATCGTGATACCTTCATCCTAAATGCCTTAGGATTTTCATTTCAAGGGATGTGTCCTTCTTTGAGATATTTCATGATTGGAGCCGTCCAGGATTTAGGATCCTCTTCAGGATGTTCTATTCCAGGATCCTGAATACCAGCTACTTCTTTATCCTGAGGATTCGTTGCAGGATATAGGACATGTAATATTGGTATTTGCGTCCCTTCAGGTATCTTGATCGATGATCCCAAATTTGCTAAGGCATCCGCTTCAGCATTATCCTCCCTTGGTACCTGTTCAAGTATAAAAACATCGAAATACCCTGCTAATTTTTTGAGAATATCGAGATATTCGATTAATTTCTCACCCTTAACTGCATAGGACCCATTAAAATGGTTAGTAATTAACAAAGAGTCAACATATACTTGCAAATTTTTGATACTCATGCTCTTTTCCAACTCTAATCCTGCAATTAAAGCCTCATACTCTGCTTCATTATTAGTAGCAGGAAATTCACACCTAATAGCCTGGGGTAATATGTCCCCCTGTGGCGATTTTAGTAGTATTCCTAATCCTACTCCTCTTACATTAGATGCACCGTCAGTATATAATGTCCAGGATCCTGAGGATTCTCCTAACTGTTGAACTTCTAGGTCTACCTCGTCCTGAATGTCACTACTAAAGTCAGCCACAAAGTCAGCTAAAGCCTGAGATTTTATGGCATTTCTAGGTTCGTATACTAAATCATAAGCACTCAACTTTACTGACCACTTGGCCATCCTGCCTGACATCTCTGGTTTCCTAAGCACATTTTTGATAGGATAATTTGTTTTAACATGTATCCTATGTGTCTCGAAATAATGCCTAAGTTTCGTTGATGCCATGACTAATGCTAGTATCAATTTTTCTAAATGAGAATACCTAGTTTCGGCATCTAACAAACTTTTACTAACATAATAAACAGGATATTGCTGACCTTCATGGTCTTTTATAAGAACGGCACTTACAGCATTCCCTGATACAGCAAGGTACAGGGATAGTGGTTCACCATTTTCCGGCTTCATCAATAGAGGTGCGGTTGAGAGATACCGTTTCAAATCCTGCAGGGCTGCTTCATGCTTTTCCCCCCATTCGAATCTTTTGTTCTTCTTTAGGATATCATAGAAGTCTTTGCATTTCTCTGAGGATCTTGAGATAAACCTGTTTAGAGCTGCTACTCGGCCTGTTAATCTTTGTACGTCCTTCATGTTTGAGGGTGATTTTATATCCAGGATAGCTTTGATCTGCTCTGGACTTGCTTCTATCCCCCTCTTTGTCACCATATATCCAAGAAACTTTCCTGCCCCCACTCTGAAATGGCATTTAACAGGATTCAGCTTCATGTTGTATTGATCCAGGATATCAAATGCTCCCTTGATATCCTGGAGGTGATCCTCAGCCTTTTTAGATTTCACCACCATATCATCGATATATACCTCCATGGTGTCCCCCAGTTTGTCTTTGAACATCATGTTTACCAATCTTTGGTATGTTGCACCTGCATTTTTCAAACCAAAAGGCATAGCTGTATAACAATAGATACCTGTTGGTGTCATGAAGGCAGTATCCTCCTGGTCAGAAGGTTCCATTTGGATCTGTTGAAATCCTGAAGATGCATCCATGAAGGTCAGCATTTCATGCCCGGCAGTGGCATCTACCATTGCATCAATGTGTGGAAGAGGAAATGGGTCTTTAGGACAAGCTTTGTTCAAGTCTGTGTAGTCCACACAAACTCTCCATTTCCCATTTTTCTTCTGTACTACAACCACGTTTGCTAGCCACCTTGGGAACTTAACCTCCCTGATCATTCTGGATTTTAATAATCTCTCAACTTCCTCCTGGATAATTGTGTTCCGCTCAGGAGCAAATTTCCTTCTTTTTTGCTGCACAGGCTTGAATGATTTATCAATTCCAAGCTTGTGAGTGATAATATCTTTGGATATGCCTGTCATATCCTCATGCTTCCATGCAAACATAGACATCCTGCATTTCAAAAAGTTAATTAATTGTTCTTCAATATCCTGAGGGATATTGGTCCCTACAAGCACCGAAATATCAGGATTATCCTGGTCCAGGATGATTTTCTTCACATCCTGCTCCGGATCCTCCACGATATCCTGGGCCCGTGTCTTTAATTGCTATGCTGCACTAGGTTTGGTTGAGGATTTCATCAAGGATGAGTAGCATTCTTTCGCCTCCTGCTGATCACTATCAACTTTGACCACTCCCCAAGGGGTAGGTATCTTGATGCATTGGTGATATGTTGATGGCACGGCCTTCATATCGTGAATCCACGGTCTTCCCAGTATGATGTTATAGCAGGATAGAGAATCCATCACACAGAAGCGTTGTATCGAGTTAACCCCTTCAACGTATACTGGCAACTTTATCTCTCCCACTGTGTTTCTAGCCTCTCCACTGAATCCAACAAGCACAGTAGACTTTGAAGTGATATCCATTGGAGATACATTCATTCTCTTCAGAGTTTCTAGTTGGATTATGTTGACGGAGCTGCCATTATCAACCAGTATCCTGCGTACAAAATGGTTAGCCACATATAACGTTATTACCAGAGCATCATGGTGAGGATCTTGGACAGTATCCCTGTCATCAGCATCAAAGGTGATCACTTTGTCAGTTGTGAGGGTAGTCATCCTGACAGGTTTGTCTCCCCTTTCAGCCTTGGCTTCCTTTGCATGTCTATTTGCTGCCGAATACGAAGTTCCACAAATGTCAGATCCTCCCGAAATGAAGTTGATTATCTTGGCATCCGCGGGAGGTGATGCTGCTCGCTCAGGATCCTTCTCAGTATCCTGACCCTTATTCTTCTTTCTTCCTAAGAGATCTTTCAGATATCCCTTGCTTAGAAGATAGCTTATTTCTTTTCTTAGAGCAATGCAATCCTCAGTCACATGTCCGAAATCTTCGTGGTAGGCACACCACTTTGACTTATCTTTCCAGTCAGCCTTTTGTTGATTCTTTCGAGGCCACCTAGCCTTGTCTCCTAGACCCTGCATAGCATACATCAATTCAGGAATATTAACAGAAAAGCAATATTCGGACAACTCAGGATACTCTTCAGGATCCTCATCTTCGACAGCATTCACTCTTTTGTTTTCATTTCTACTATACGGCTTAGGCCGATACGACTTGAACGAGGATTCTGACTTCCTATTAGTTGACTCATAAGTGTTGGATGAGTTCATCCTTTCTTGCATCTTCCTGTCATCTTCCAGACGGATATATCTCAAAGCCCTGTTACGAGCTTCGTCGAGATTCCTGCAGGGATTCATTACAAGATCCTGATAAAACTGAGAATCCTTTTGTAATCCCATCTTGAAAGCTTGCACAGCTGTTGCAACATCAAGATGTGGGATATCCAAGGATTCTCGACTGAATTTGTTCACATAATCCCTCAAGGATTCCTGAGGCCCTTGAGTTATCCTGTAAAGATCACTGGTTAGTTTCTCAAAACTCCGACTACAAGAAAATTGACTGTTAAATAAATTAACCAAATGAGCAAATGAAGTAATTGAGTGAGGAGGAACGTTTAATAGCCATTTTAAGGCTGATCCTGTTAGAGTAGAACCAAATCCCTTGCACAAGCACGCTTCCTTGAGCTCCGGAGGGATAGGGTTAATCTCCATTCTTTCCCTATACTGAGCAATATGCTCCTCAGGATCCGTACTCCCATCATAAAGCTTCATGTTGGGAGTTTGGAATCTCTTTGGGATCTCAGCATCACAGATAGGATATGCAAAACGAGATATCTTGTGGCTGTCTTGAGACACTTCCGGGATCGGCTGGACCACCCCAGGTACACTAGATATCATGTCCTTCAACTTCTGAAGTTCCCTGGTAAGTGCTGATGTTACACCTGTATCCTGCAAAGATCCACCACTGTTAGTAGCATGAGTATTATTATTATTCGACACGTTACCCATTGGAGGATTTTGCCCATATCCTGAAGCATATCCTGAGCTCCTCATGGTTGACATCCTGGCCGATGAGGGTATTTCAGGAGTATGATTCTGAGGAAGACTGGGCACGATATTCCCCCTGTTATCCTCGGTATATACAGCTGAACTAAAGTTCAACGCTCTGGGGTGTAATGGAGTGACATTGTCCTCAGCAGATCTGCTCGAGCCAGACTTCAGGAGCTGTATTTCCCTCAAAAGCATTTGGTTTGTTTCCTGTTGCTGCCTCATTTGTTCCTGCACACTTCCAAATAAGGTTAAAATTTCATCATTAGAAGCTAAAACGGGAGCAGATCCCTGGACACTCCGAGTAGGGATAACATCTTGAGATTGTGTAGAGGCTGGCATCCTTGGAGGAGGTGGTGGAAGCACCGAACCGGTAATAGCAGAAGTCATAGCAGACACAGTAGAGGAACTCATGTTTGATCTTGAGGCCATTATGGACAATGTGGCAAAAAGTTTTGAAAATAGAAAACCGATTAGCGATTTAACAAAAAATTTTAGTAAAGAGAGCACCACTTGCCCCACGGTGGGCGCCAAATTGTTTTGGTAAAAAATTACCGAAGTAATTAAGTGATCAAATTAGTTAAGTGAGGTAGTGTGCTAGAAATGAGTGTCGAAAATATGTTAATCAAGTTAATTTGTAAAAACAGTTTCAGGATACGGCTCAGGATATAGAGCTGTATCTATGATCAAACAATGAGCAAAAGTAAAGTAAACGACACGGGATGTACGAGGAAAGCCCTTGATCAATCTAGATCGCCGGCATAAAACCTCGGGAGCTGACAATCGCAGCTGCCTAGTTCTTCTATTGCTTCAAAAATCAGGATACAGTGCAGGATGTGGTACGGATCGACTAAGTGTTACAACGAAACTTGAATACAAGTGTGGTGTTTGCAATGAGCTAGAGAGTGTAAGTGTATGAGAGTGCTAGTGAAAAATTGTGTGTTCTAAGCTGATCCGCACCCATCTATTTATAGTAAAGATAAAATAACAAACTACCCTAAACTTGCGGGATCCACCGAATATTCCCTCTTCGAACGTTGTAGACCTGGTCTTTCGGGCTCAACGTCTCTTCCTCAACAAATTCGTCCGAGTCTTGAGGAGAAGAAGTCCTCTTGACCGTTAGCAAGTCTCATCCCTTAACCTGCACGTGGTTAATTCAATAAGCCTCAGGATATCGCCCAAGATGTTAGCAATATCCTCTTCCAACATCCTGGTCACAAATGAACAAACATAGGCAGGATATTGGTCAAGATATATACGTTAAGAAAATGACCCCTAACACTGGCCATTGATTTACACACATGTATAGTCAGGATTAGTTCGCTCAGTTCGCAAATATAGTAGTGTTCACTCTTAAACCTAATCCCTCCCCCCCCTCTCTCTCTCTCTCTCTATATATATATATATATATAAAGTAAATATAGATAACTAACCAACAATCAACAAGGACTTTATCGTAGATAAGGAGAACTGATGAAGCATGAGACGTTCCGTCTTGTTTTCGGACAAAATTATTGGACACCGCTGTCATGCCATAGAAGTTCTTAGAATCTCCATGTTCATCCTTTACTACGGTTGATGTAAGAACCGAATGGCTAGCGAGAAACCGAAGAATTCGTTCAATTAACGCTGGTGTTTCATGGGTTTGTTTTGGAAGACTAGAAGCAAGATCAAAACAAGAGAATCGGCCCCCGGGAGTCTTCGCCATGGTCTCAAAGAGATCGAGTTGGATAGCGGTTTTTATGACCATAGGAAGAACTATTCCCCCGTTTATTTGATTTACTTTGAGTAGCCCTTCCTCTTCTTCAGTCATCTTGTAAGAGTCCATGACTGAACCAAATGATGTGGTGGTCCTTAGTTTGTTTTGAATGGTGTTATTTATACCACTCAAAACATGATCTTATTTTGAACCAACCGTTTGGATGACTTTTAAGAAGGGGCTTATCTCCAAAAACCTTAATTTAATTAATGATTATTAGCTTATAATCCTTTGTAGCCCACTAAATTTAAATAGTGAAATCAAATCAAAATCCAACTATTAGAGTGTAGGGAGTGGTTAGACACTTAAAATTGGTAAATTTCAAAATCAACCAATGAGAGTGTGCCCTGTCATTCAACGAAAAGTGTTTAAACGATGCTCAAAATGTCGGCAATGGTTAGACACTTCATGAATTGATAAACATTTTAAAAAAAATGAAAAAAATGTGATTGGTTGAGATGACATAGACCCCACCACACACACACCCTCTCTCTCCTTCCCTCCCTTCACCGCTTCGGCAACCCATCACCGAATTGGTAAACCTTTGAGTGGTAAACTTATGTTGGCGGTGGTGTTCCCAATTGGTTAACTAAGTTTACCGCATGAAACCGCACCCACTCCGTATCCCCTTAGCAACGAACGATTTAACACTAAATTTAATGTTTGCGGTTTGGTTTTGGTTTAGGATCAGTGGCGGACCCAAGTTGTGGGGTGGGTGGGCGGCCGCACCCTTTGAAAAAAAAATTATTGGTATTTTTCTCGAAAAATCCAGACCGCAACTCTTGGAAATTTTCGTCCGCACCTCTTGAAAAATTCCGACCGCACCCCTTGGAAATTTTCGTCCGCACCCTTTAGAAAAAAAATGTTAGAAATTTATGTAAAAAATCGTGAACACGGATTGAAACCCGATCAAATTATGTAAACAAGTTAGCGTACTAACCCCTTTAATAAAACTTAAATTCAATCCATAAAGCCCAATAACTTAATACCCATTCAAGCCCAACCCAACTACTAGTTTTGTTAAACAAACCAGTCCACATAATAAAAAAAAAACCCAAATCGCTGCCACTTGCCAGCAACTCCTGCCTTCCCTCTGCCTCACTTCAGCGCCCAGCGACAGCATAACTCCGGCCGGCGACTGTAAAATTTCGGCTGCAAACTGGTTAATTCAGTTTGCCCCTGACAGGTACATGTTTTTTACTAGGACTTATAATAATTACTAGGGCTTGAAATCACAAAATTTTGGTTGGCAAACATGTTTGTTGATTATATGATTGTTGGTTGGCAAATAATAATTACTAGGGCTTGAAATTCAAAATTTTAAATTGAAAATTAAGGAACATGGGCTATGGTTGAACACTTGAAGATCCTTGTTTATTTCGTATGTGATAGGATTAGGAATGAACAATGAGTAGGGAAGGTATGCCACGATTTCTCAAGAGGAAAGGGGTTGAACAACTTTTTTTCGTCGGATTATTCCAATTAAAGACCAATGTATGTTATAGATACGTTTTTTTTGTTCTTTTATTGAATGATTAAGAGAAATAAAAGTAGGGATGGTTTGAATTTTGTTTGTTAATGTGATAGGAAGTTAGGAACTAGGGTTTGATTGTTTGAGAATTGAAATGGACCCGGCCCGATCTGATTCGACCCACTATGAAACTTTGTTTGTTTGTTTTTACTTGTTTTACATCACCCGACCCGATCGACCTGCTATGAACCGATTTTTCTATATAGCTAGGTGTCTAAAATCTTTAAAAATTTCCGCACCCCCAGGAAAACAATCCTGGGTCCGCCACTGTTTAGGATTAAGATGATTTCAAATAATTACCAATAGTTTGGCTTAAAAACTTTTCAAATCACACCATGAACAACAGTGCTAGCAGTGGCGGATCCATGAATTATTTTCTGGGTGTGCTGACAAAGGGTTAACCAAATTCTCAAGGGGTGCAGTGGGGATTTTTACCTCGAAAATGCACTAATTTTTTTTTCAAGGGGGCGCCCGCCCAACCAAGCCAAAACTTGGGTCCGCCCTTGACTACTAGATATCACGAAGATAAATGGTGTATGGTTTACGACATGCCAACCAAGGGCAGACCTAAGCTTTGACTTGGGTGGGCGGACGCCCTTTGAAAAAAAAAATTACCCCAATAAAATAATTACTGGGTCCGCCACTGATGCCAACTTTATGTTGTTAAATTACATGAAAAAATTACCCCAATAAAATAATTACTGGGTCTGCCACTGATGCCAACTTTATGTTGTTAAATTACATGAACATTAATAACAGTAAAAATTCAAAATATAATTAGTTAGATTATAAATATAGGGGGTGGTTCATTTGAGAAGAATCTTCTTAAAAGAAGAAAAATGAATTAATCTAGACCATATATTTTTTTGATCAATGGTTGTGAATCAATATATCATTTTTGTCAACTTTTAATTAATACTTTAATTACTAAGGGTAGTATAGACATTTTTATTTAGAATATTAATAAATATTTTAAAGAGTTACTCAATTCTCATTAATGTAACCATAAATTTTTCTTTCACCATCATTAATGTATTGGCTCCTACACAAATTTTATTAGAGGTGACAAAATTATTTAAAAATTTTGTGTCCTACACATATTTTATTATGAGTCGCAAAATTATTTAAAAGTGTTTGAGTCCTACACATTCTGTATCCTACACCAAAATATTGTTTTAATGGTGTAGGAAACGTTGAAAATTAAGATCATGCGCATGATTGTTTTTATTGTGTAAGGTGCACAACTATTTTATTAGATAGGCTAATTAAATGATTAGAGTTCATTAATTTGAATAACAAAAATAAATAATAAACTCATTAAATGATTTGTTAAAATTACCTTTGTATCCTTTATTCTTTTTATTCTTAATTTTTAATTCTTCTCATTTGAACTCTCCACTATAAATATATATAAACATATAGTAATGTAAGGTCTTTTTTTAATAAATGTAACAGTTAATAAATTAAAGGTCTTTTTTATAAAACAATTAAGGAAGATGGATATAAACAATAACCACACCCTTAGTAAATGTAACAGTTAATAAATTAAAGGTCTTTTTTTATAAAACAATTAAGGAAGATGGATACAAACAATAACCACACCTGTTTTAGGTAGCGAATTAAAAATGTGATATCATGTCAATTGTGGTTGGTAGCAAAAGTAGGCAAATGAACGCACTATAAAAAGGAGTGGTTAACAGAAGTTGGCTGGTGACTCATGGTCTCGAAAGAACGGGGTGACACTTACACACCACCATATATTTGTTTACACATTATTTTTATTTGTGACAGACCCATAAATTTTTTTCACCAGGTTGGAAATTGGAGGATTTTCTATTGCTAGATGTTATATTATTCGATTTGAGTCGGGTTGGTTTGGGTGAGGTCATGTAACACAAAATAAAGATAAAACCGAATTGCTTTTTCAAATAAATAATATATCATTCTTCATTGAAATGCATTACATAAATATAATACGCTATCGAAAAATCGTTTCATTACACTATTCACTTAGAATTGAAAAGTGTGAGTTACTCCAAGAAATATTTTCATTCCTGGTTTTAAATAATTCTTCTGAGAAATATCCTAGCCACTTTTTACATCCGGACCATGATTGTGTCTACTATTTCAAGAACCGTTTTTTATATAAAAAATAGGATGTTAAGAGTTTATATCTTTATTAACTTTATATCACACTAAATTCAGATTTTTAGTTCCTAACTAATCTTATCTATATGAGTCTACTTTTAACTTATAATCCCTAAAAATATGCAACACAATCTACTATGTATCTAGTTAATTGTTAAAGATTTTTTTTTGAAACTGACTAATATTATCTATAACTCTATAGTTGAACTTATAATTTCTAATAATTTGCAACACAATTTAGTATTTATCTAGTAAAGATTGTAAATTTCTGGAGTATTTTATTTATATTACTTGTTACAAAAAATGTTTATAAAAGAATTATTTTGTTTATAAAAATAAAATGTTTTGTTTATAAATAAATAAAAAAATTGTTTTACACATGTAAAGTTGCGTTTTTTAATAAAAGATAATAATCTGACAAAAAATAAAAGATAAGTTGTTATAGTTGTAAAGTAAGTTTATTTTGTTGGGTAAATAATAAAATTTATAATTTGTTCTTTAAAGTTCATAACTTTTTTTAAATATCCACATGGTAATCATCCAATAAACATTAGATTTAATTTTTTTTATTTTATAAAAATAAAAAATAGAGGTTGACTCGTAAGTACGTTTTACACCTTTAACTGTTAAATTTCGTTTTTATATATAAAAAATTTATATTTTTATAAAATTTTAATTTTTTTTTTATAAAAAATAGGATGTTAAGAGTTTATATCTTTATTAACTTTATATCATAGTAAGTTCATTTTTTAGTTTAGCTTTAAAGTTTATTACTTTATTATTTTTTAATTAAGAAATACAAATTATTATATTAATATCGAAGATTAACTGCAATATTTTATAATTTTAGGTTGACTATATCTAACTGCAATATCTATTTATTGCAACTTTAGAATATTAAATTATATAAGTTCAGTTGACTTTTAAATTTAGGATACTAACTTTATTTTGAACTTTGTTAATATGGTCAATAACAACAATATATTAACACCAAAAATAAAGTTCAAATATAAAATAAATTTTATTCATACGTCTAGATCAAATAAAACAATTGAAAATAAAAAAAACATAAAAACACTTGATAGATTTCATATTAGACTGCATGAAATCTGTTTCACTTTTGAATTGACACTCAAGGTATTTTTATCGGGTTTTCTGGTTTGTGCTTGAATCGGCAGTATCTTCCAATTCCTCTTCTTTGTCATTGTCCTCAGAATCGTCTAAATTAATAACCTCACTCTATTTCTATTTAGAGAGTCTCTTGGATCTCTTCCTTTTAGTCTCAAACTCCCGATCCAAAAAGGATAAAATTGAATACAAAAGTTTAAAAAAGATTAAATAAATCTTGAAAATACATCTTCACTAAATTCACATTGAAGATTAGACTTGTATGGACTAAACATTTATAACAACCCTCCAAAATAATTTTCGACACCCTAATATATTTTAAATATCCCTATATGTCCTAAAATACACCCCATATGTGAA
Source organism: Helianthus tuberosus (assembly GCA_030545235.1). NCBI lineage: Eukaryota > Viridiplantae > Streptophyta > Magnoliopsida > Asterales > Asteraceae > Helianthus > Helianthus tuberosus. The sequence goes on from JARYGA010054290.1 coordinate 20,786, forward strand.
AACCGAGCCCAAATACCTTTATTTTTATAAAAATTAATTAAAAACAAAAATCTGGTGTCTATCGCGGGGCATGTAGCCATTGGCTATCACCTACGCGGGCCGCGACAGCAAGGAGTCAGGGCGAGCCCCTAAGCCGCCATGTGTCATCACGCGTGTGGAGTCTACGAGTCGAGTCAGCCAAGCTAGGGCCTACCCTAGGGAGCCTCGTGGGCCGCGTAAACCTTGGCCGAGGCTTACGCGGGGCGTGACGAAGTCCATTTTCAGCCCTATAAATAGCAACGAAGGCCTTCAGTCCCAACTCGTTCATATTTTCTTTATCTCTCGAAAATTCACATAATAGGCATAATTCTCGGGTATAATATCCCCCTAAATAACGAAGTTATGCTCCGTTGTAAGTATCATAACCCCAGTTACGTATTAGATACGCTGCCCGATTGATCCAGGGTTCTGTAACGGCTGTCGTGGTTTTGCCTGACGTAGTCGTTGGAATACCGTCTCGGGGAGGGTATCATTAATATAAATAATGGGTTATGATACAGGCTCCAGAACATGACGTTAGAACGGTTAAACTGAAAAGCGAACTTGACCCGTTACACAATAACTATTAATAAGCAAGTATATGACCATGGGGCTCATGAGGATGGAATGCGTCAACCCGACCCAACCAGTGATGATGTTGAGTTTGCAGGAAATCTGTGACGTAAAGTAAGTATTATAGCAGTACTGCCATAGATGACTAACAAGCCTGAGATTACATAACTTCCTTAAACTGAAGTGATCAAGAGTGTACTAGTTTGTGTTTTGTTGTATGGCATGGAACAGGAGAACTCATCTCTTTGTTAGTTTGTAATGAAAGCCAACAAGAGAGAGTTCTATCTCTCTACATTAGAGGGCGAATGACTCCAGATGGTCTGAAGTTCACTGAAACTGTTTTACGGTGCCGGTCAAAATGGTTCTATTCGAAACGGTAGCGGTCGAAACGGTACGGGTCGATACGGTTCGCGTCCAAACAGTTCTATTCGAAACGATACCGGTCGAAACGGTTCGCTTCGAAATGGTTCGATTCGAAACGGTACGGGTCAAAACGGTTCGTGTCAGAACGGTTCGATTCGAAACGGTACGGGTCGAAATGTTCTCGTCGAAACGGTTCTATTTGAACGGTACCGGTTGGAACGAGGAATGTAACACCTGTCTAAATTTTATAGGAATTTAATTTAAATACATATGAATTTAGTTGAAATGGTATCTTACTTCAAAAGATGTACAAAAATTCAATTTTAAGAGTGATTACATTCTAGACAATTACTTAACTAGTTACGTCATTCAAACATGATTAACAAATAATTTACATTATAAACATTGTCTAAAACAAAGTTAATCTAGTGCGGAAGCTTCAAAAGATTGTGTTCGGTTCGAGAGCATTGTCTTGACCATCATCCACGTACTTGCAATACCTAAAAACTGGAGATTTTGACAAATATTAGTATTAGTGTTCTTAGATAATTTGCATAATCGAACTATGCTCAGAAACGGATAAAAATTTCTGGACTCTACCGTAACTTACGGTATCTACCGTAAGTTACGGTGGACGCTGTGTGATCCTTGTCTGCCGTAAAACAGTAGTGGACCACCGTAACGCTTTTGTTCTCTACCGTAAGTTACGGTAGCTACCGTAACTTACGGTAGACACTGAAAGTTTATGTTTTGACTGATTTGTTTATTTCACCCAAAACCCAAATCTTGGATTCCTCATTTTTTTACACCCACGCTCCCATCACTGGTTTGCGTGTTTAGTATTTCACTACCCGTTACTCAGGCTCAAAATCTTCAAGTGAGGTACTGCCGTTATTCGATTCATACCTTCTCTTAATGACCCGTTTAGTTTACCCTTATGGACTTTATCATTCTAACAAACCAACACTCTAAATTCTCGTATTCTAATATGTCATTTATTAACAATAACAAAAGACCAAGTAACCATATGACGAAGCATTAGCCACGCATTATTTGATTATTCGACCCGTTTGGCTCATCTACGGAATCCTCCATTATGATGACTACCAACGAGATCTAACCAATTCTTGACCTATTATTCAATATAACGAACCTTATCGCTTTAAATCAACACAACTTTTATTCTACAATTCAACTACACATATGCTAATTATCAAAATTTGCCAAACGTAACGAATCAAGTTACATACCTTTAGTGCACGCCCTTCAAAAGCAAATCGCCACCGGCTTGTCCACTCGACGCTCCGGTATCTTTTCCTATAGAGTTCAATCACGATTCGTTTAGAACTCCTTTTCAATGATATATCGTATAATTTGCCAAATCATCACAATCATGCGCTTTAAATTTAAATTTCAATTTCGAGCCTTCTTTGGGGCATTTTTACGAACACTTAACGGGCAGGATTTTACATCTTTTATTTTCTAATTCATGGCTTACTACTTAGCCTTGATTAACATCAATTGAGCTATTACATATAGAATTACACATCATATTTCCATAAATCAGTTTCTATGCATCAATTTACACTAGATTAGCATTCTACACCCTAGTGTTCATCATTTTCTCACAAAACCCATGAATGACCTTCAATGTACTCATGAAATTTCCAGAATTTAGGCATGATTTCACATGTTATTGTCTAGGTTTTACTCCTAGACACTATATCATCCCTATTCAATCCAAATAGCAAACATGCAACATCAATTTTCGGATTTCCCAAATTCATGAGAATTTCAAACAGAGAATTAACATCAAATTTTACATACCTTACAACCCCCTTGCAATGGGGATCAGTAATCTATGCTCGATTTTCGATTTTAACTTGGTTTGAGCCTTCAATTTGTGAGATTAGTGAGTTGTTAGGGTTTTGAGAGTGGGGGTCGCCCTTCTCCTGCGTTGATCGAACCAGGCACCTCAATGGTGTATTTGGTTTTTAATTTTATTAAACTTAATAATATAAGTTTAGATTTTAACAACATAGGCCCCTCCACTTTTATTTAGTTTATATGTTTGGCATTTTAAATTCATTCATGTTTTAAAACGGGAAAATTAACTAACTTGGTTATTTATTCCTAGTTAGCTCATTCTCGTTTATTTTATACTTTATATGATGCTAATATAAAGCCTTTTTTTTAAATTTCGGGGTGTTACAAGTCCACCCCCCCCCCTTAAAAGGGTTTCATCCCCGAAACCAGAATACGTACCGAAAAGTGCAGGATAGAGACGTCGCATCTCCTCTTCGGACTCCCATGTAGTGTTCGAACCTTTCCTATGCTCCCACTTGATATTGACTTGATCGATTTTTTTGTTTCGCAAGTGCTTAACCTTTCGATCTAGAATCTCTAGTGGCTTCACCACGTAATTCAGGCTATTATCCACCTCGATATCGTCGTAATGGATATAAGCTGTTTCCTATACTAGACATTTTCGTAGCTGTGATACGTGAAATGTGCCATGTATTCCACTCAACTCTTCCGGTAGCTCGAGGCGATAAGCCACCTTTTCAACCCGTTCGATGATTTTAAATGGCCCGATAAACCTCGGGCTTAGTTTCCCCCTTTTTCTGAATCGGATAACGCCCTTCCATGGGGAAACCTTTAACATAACCATGTCGCCTATCTGAAATTCAATCGGTCTTCGTCTCTTGTCGGCATAAGACTTTTGCCTATCTTGGGCTGCTTTCAAATGGGCTCGCACCACTTCAATTTTCTCATTAGTGGCCTGAACTTTGTCTTTATGTGCCAATTCACGCGGACCCACTTCACCCCAACACACCGGGGTTCTGCATTTTCTACCATATAACATCTCGTAAGGCGCCATGCCGATACTCAAATGATAACTATTGTTATACGAAAATTCGGACAAAGGTAGATAAACATCCCAACTTCCACCGTAGTCGATGATACATGCCCGTAACATATCCTCTAGCGTCTGTATTGTTCTTTCACTCTGCCCATCCGTCTGAGGGTGGTAGGCGGTGCTAATGAAAAGTTTTGTTCCCATTTGTTCTTGAAAATCTCGCCAAAAATTTGAAGTAAAACGGGTATCTCTATCCGACACAATGGATACCGGTACTCCGTGGCGTGCCACTATTTCGTTTGTATATACTTCGGACATCTTTTCCGAAGTATATGTTTCGCGTATAGAAATAAAATGTGCACTCTTCGTCAATCTATCCACAATCACTCATGTAGCATCGAATCCCCGAATCGTTTTAGGTAGTTTGGTCAATAGGTCCATAGTGATATGTTCCCATTTCCAAACCAGGATCTCCAAAGGTTGCAGTTTCCCATAAGGTTTCTGGTGTTCCGCCTTGACTTGTAAACAAGTCAAGCACTTCTCTACATATTTCACCACATCTCTCTTCATTCCGGGCCACCAATAATTTTGTTTCAGATCATTATACATCTTGGTCGCACCTGGATGAATAGAATATCGGGATTTATGGGCTTCATCAAGTAATAGCGCCTTCACTCCACAAGTATTTGGAACCCATATTCTTTCGGATCGAGTCTTCAACCCGTTCTTTCCATCTGACAAATCTTTTAATTGGCATATTATTCGTTCCTTCTTCCAGTTCTCCTCTTTTACTGCTTCTACTTGTGCTTCTCGGATACGTTCAAGTATACCCGAGGTCACCACAAGCTGCATCGACCTTACCCATATTGGGACATAGTCCGCTTTTCTGCTCAGAGCATCCGCCACCACATTTGCCCTCCCGGGGTGGTAGTGTATTTCACAGTCGAAATTCTTCACCGTTTCCAACCATCGTCTCTGGCGCATATTTAACTCCTTCTGATCGAAGAAGTATTTTAAGCTCTTGTGATCGGTGAATATGGTGCACTTTACCCCATACAAATAGTGCCTCCATATTTTCAGCGCAAACACCACTGCAGCTAATTCGAGATCATGCGTGGGATATTTCTTTTCATGTATCTTTAATTGCCTCGAAGCATAAGCTATAACTTTGCCCCGTTGCATTAGAACACATCCTAGCCCCAATAATGAGGCATCCGAATAAACCACCATGTCCTAGACTCCGTCCGGCAATGTTAATACCGGAGCTTGAGTTAACTTCTCTTTTAGCGTCTGAAACGCCCTTTCTTGTTCAACACCCCAAATGAACTTTTCCTCCTTCCGGGTTAACTTTGTTAGTGGCGACGCAATCTTGGAGTAATCTTGAATGAATCTCCTTTAGTACCCCGCAAGCCCTAAGAAGCTTCTAATTTCCGAAGGGTTCTTCAGGGGATTCCATTTCGACACAGCCTCGATCTTTGACGGATCTACCAATTCTCCATCGGCACTTATGATGTGGCCGAGGAATTGCACCTCTCGTAACCAAAAGGCGCACTTAGAAAATTTCGCATACAACCTTTCTCGTCTAAGTATCTCTAACACCTCTTGTAAGTGGTGTGCATGCTCAGCTTCACTTTTCGAATACACCAAAATATCATCGATGAACACGATGACCGATTTGTCTAGCATTGGCTTGAAAACCCGGTTCATGAGGTCCATGAAAACCGCGGGTGCATTTGTCAGCCCAAATGACATCACGAGGAACTCGTAATGTCCGTATCGCGTGCGGAAAGTCGTCTTCGGCACATCTTCCTCTTTGACCTTTAGTTGGTGATACCCCGATCTAAGGTCAATTTTTGAAAACCAGTTCGCACCTTGTAATTGGTCGAATAGATCATCTATCCTCGGAAGCGGGTATCGATTCTTTACCGTGAGTTTGTTTAACTCCCGGTAATCGATACACAAGCGCATGCTTCCGTCTTTCTTCTTCACGAACAGTACCGGTGCGCCCCAAGGAGACACACTCGGCCTTATGAATCCTTTGTCGAGCATGTCTTGAATGTCACCCCCCCAAAATACCCCATGCGGAAACCCCCGTGAGGCGTGTGACGTACCAGGATCCAAGCCACCAATCACATTGAACTCATAAATATAAGTAAATAAAACTTTCATTCATTAACATAAGGTGTTACAAACGTCTCATATCATTTATTGAATACAACGGAAGCATAACTCATATGTTAAGTGTTTCGTAAACAATGTGTACATAAACCATTAAGCTTGTATTGGGATTCCTTGTATCTCGACCCATGACCACTCCAGCCTCTCAGACAGCAAGTTCCAAATGATATAAGCCTTTAGACCTGCAAGCATGCAGACAAGTGTGTCAGACGACGCTGGTGAGTTCAAAGTTTTGTTATCGTGTTTAGATACCAGTTACCAGTTTAAAGCGTTTCACAGTTTCGATGATTTGATTTGATGTTGTTATTAACTCGATTACCGTATGTGGCTACTAGATGTGAATGCCCAACCCCAATGCCTCTATCAAGGCATTGGTCAAGTGGTCGAGGTAATTAGCTCAACTAATAACCTCGAGTAGATGTAAGGGGTCTTATGTGATACAAGATGTGATTGCCCAACCCCAATGCCTCTATTAAGGCATTGGTCAAGTGGTCAAGTTAATTAGCTCAACTAATAACCTCGAGTAGATGTAAGGGGTCTTACGTGATACAAGATGTGATTTCCCAACCCCAATGCCTCTATTAAGGCATTGGTCAAGTGGTCAAGGTAATTAGTTCACGCCCGTCCTTTCGGCACGGTGTGAGGGTGCCAATCCTAATAGCGCTATCAACTAATAACCTTGTTGCCTTACCGGCAACTATCGGTAGATGTAGGGGGTCTTATATGATAGAAACTGAGTAATAACCAACATCCCATTAACCTGCATTCCTCCCTGGAACGTTACCCGATATCCCTTCCCGAGATGCATGCTTGGAAAAGTGCAGTGAACTCACCTTTGGTTTGCTCGGTATGTTATTGTACTTTCAACGTTAATTAATGATTAAGTCCGTTACTCGCGACCTAGGGTGAAAATATCATACCAATGAGTATACGAATGGGGTTGTGCGATGCCCTAATTGTATCCAAACATTCGAATGTTTAAATGTGATCCCAGATTAACATGCTAACATACAATGCACACAGAAACGAGAACCCCGCATGTTAATATGACTAACTAGTACTCGCATAATTACATTACAAATTATGCGGCAAGAATCAATTATATCAATTCATATAATTAATGAATTACATCTCATGTTTCATAGGCATAATCTACTAGAAAACAATTCACTGTGAATTGATAATGTGATTACATAACATCATCTACACGAAGGAGCCAAGAATCTCTTATACCGACTTATAAATCACAATTATTAACATATAATTTATAGAAAATTCTGACCATTAACATAAAAGTCTTCGGCCCATGAAGACATGTATACATATGTATGGGTTAAATCTTAAATTCCATTTAATCTTTAACTGGGCCGACCCACACTTCCATTTCATTTGGATATTTAGAAAAAGTGGCATAATCATGTGATCCCTATTATATTACTGAAACAATCACTTAGTATATATACGTGAATAATATGATACTCAGCATGTTACTAAATTACTTTCGGACCATTAGTGCATCCACATACCTGTACCCTTATATCGCCTATATTAAACTACATGTTCTGACCATATTAGAATAGCATATCTAGACCAGTTGGCATTCAGAAGATAATAACAAATTCTGAGATTAATTTATCCCCATCAAATCAGATAATATAGGAACCACTTCAATAATTATCCCTCACAATTTCCAACACCTGATCATAACCTCTACTTCACATGTTTTTATCATTACCTCCTAGTTGACACAATCACCAATCCTTAACAGTTTCTCTTTTTATTCCGATTGAACCACATAATTATGTCATTAATCATATATTATCACACATTGCTCAATTCGGATACAATAGCATGATGACTCCCAAACATCGAGTAACCAGTTTTATATCACGAAGGTATTAACATAGTGACATCATGAAATCCTAGCTTACTATATAAGAACTGTGGGCTAAACGTTTACGAATACGGAATACATGTGCAGCAACAGGGATCATAAATTGCAACCATATACTCATTCAAAGCACAATCAAACTAGACACCTCATGCATAACTTCGAAACAATCAAAAATCATAACAACATACTAACCGATTACTAGGCTGAGGGAGAAGGAGAGGGCTTCGACTGATAAAGATTTGAGACTGCCGTCGTTCGCAAGTGGGGGGGGGGGGTTTAGGGTTCGTAATATTTTGTAAAGAGGTTTTTGTGTCTCTTCTCATGCACTCACGCATACAACTAAGAAAGAGATGGGCTGGGATCGGTTGGGCTTAGGGGAAACTGGGCCGAGGATGTGGACCAGGATGATGTGTGCAGTTAAAACGAGGTGTGCGACTCCAAGCACTAGTGTACGGCTAGAAAGTGTGCTCATATAATCTAGGCATTTACCATATAATATGTAACAAACTCACAATCAATTTGTCATAGTAATTCAATGTATTTAAACAAGTTTTAACAGGTTTACGCAACGTAGGTATAATGACGACGTATAGCAGAACATGAATAGTAGCAGTACGAGTCAAGTGTCAAGAGATTTGGACAATGCTAACCTTGAGAGTGCGGGTTGTCACATCATCCCCAACTTGAAAGAAATTTCGTCCCGAAATTTGACAATTAGTCCAAAACGGCAAAATGTTAACTCAGGATGACTGTGGATTTTCCGCGGGTACCACATCATCCCCAACTTGAAAGAAATTTCGTCCCGAAATTCGCCAGTTGCATCAGATTTAGATTGGCCAGTTGGGAATAAGTGAGGGTTCTTGAGCTTAATCTGATCCTCGCGTTCCCACGTGAACTCCGGTCCACGTCTTGAATTCCAAAGAATTCTCCCAATTGAAATACGACTATGCTTACGGATCTTAACTTCCCGATCCACGATTTCGATGGGTTCTTCGACAAACTGCAATTTGTCGTCGATTTTCAATTCTTGGAGTGGTACAACAAGTCTTTCATCGGACAAACACTTCTTTAGTTGCGAAACATGAAAAACATCATGAACGTTACCCAACTCGATAGGTAACTCGAGCTTGTACGCCACTTTGCCAATACGTTCCAAAATTTTGAATGGCCTAATGTAGAGCGGATTAAGTTTACCGCGTTTCCCAAACCGCACAGCACCCTGCCAGGGTGAGACTTTCAATTATGACACGTTCGCCTGCAGTGAACTCCCAGCGTCTCCTAAGCTTATCTGTTTTCCTGGCGGTCACGCGTTATCGTCACACGATTTCCGATCTACACAATCTTCCCAAGAGTTTCGAGTACAAGTCCTGGACCTGTGATTAGGTTGTCACTTACCTTAGCCCAACAAGAAGATTGCATTGTCATCCATGCAATGCCTCAAACGGAGCTGTATGATTACAATAATGGTAACTTGTGAAGTAGAACTTAACCCAAAAGGTAAGTGTCCTTCCAACTTTCACTAAAGTCAATCACTCACATGCTCGCAGCATGTCTACGTGTGTCACAAGCAATGCTCATGTTCTAGACGTGAGCCAAGGGTGTTGTGTATTGCCCGACTCAAATCAGGTAAGGATCAAAATCAGAGGTAACAGGAGTTGGCACCTCATGCCTAAAATCTGACTCTCTCAGAGGAACGTTCACAAGCTATGAAGACTCGTCAGTTTCCTTGATTGAAAGAAAGTGTGCTAGTTTTGTGGGGCAATCAACGATCACCCAGGTGATATTGTCTCCGTTTCGGGTTGTAAGTAGACTGGTGACAAAATCCATGGCGGTCCGTTCTCATTTCCATATGGGTGTTTCTGGTTGTCGACACAAGTAGTAGGTTTCTGATATCCCACCTTGTCTTTCGCACAGACATCGTTCATATACTCGGCTACGTGGGCCTTTATGCCCGGTCGCTAGTTCAGGATTTATAAATCCTAGTACCCCCTATCAAGACCCAGACGACTGAAACATCGGGGCAGGTGTGCTTTGCTCCACTCGTGTTCCCTACAGTTGCAGTATAATTGGAAAGCGTATGCACTCCATGAAGTAGCGAATATCGTCCAATTTGCCAGAAGTTGCTCTTCCATGCCCCGCATGGACCCAACGTGAAATTCCTCTTCCTTTAGTGCTTCGGTTTAAACAAGATGAATCTGACCGGGTAGGCTATAGTCGATAGTGAGCTGCAAAGCTCGTGCACATTCAGGTTTCACAGTCGTAATCATCCAAAAGTTCCATCCAGCGATGCCATTATCTTATTTAGCTCTTTCGAAACCAGGGTACACAGGAGGCCCTTGTGATCGGTCTAAGTAGTGCATTCGGTACCGTCCAAGTAATGCCTCCAACTTAAATCCAAGGACTACGGTTTCCACCGCAGGTTGTGTGTCGTGCAGTTCCTCTTTGTAACTCCATTACGTAAGTCATCACTTTCTCATGTTGCATCGGTGTGTAACTGGGATTCTGATTCAAATCATCATGGTATCCCACTGGATCACCCATACCCTCGGGTAAAGATGATGCTCAGTGCATTGTAGAGTTGGGTTTCAAAAGCTGAAAAGACGTCCTCCTGTTTTGTCTCCCACGAATACACAGCACCCTGCTGTGCTGAAGAGATTGAAGCGGCGCGGTATTCGAAAGTCCCCCGATGAATCTGCAATCGAATCTAGCGAAACCAAGGAATTGTTTTATTCTCGCAGGAATCTTTGGTGTCGATCAGTTCCTAACAAAATGGATCTTAGCGAGATCCACGTGTATTCTCACTTCGTTGATTACATGACCAAAAATGTACTTCTCGAATCTAGAAGTTACCTTTAACAAGACTTCACATGTAATGACTCCTCCCTCAGGAGCTCTAAGATAAGATACAGATGTCGTCCATGATGTTCCTTTCTCCTGGAAATAACCCAGAACGTCGTCGATAAACACGATCAATTCATGTGGTCCATAAAATTGCTGGTGTGTTGATTAACCCAATGGTTATGGTGTACAAGATTGCACTGGTCGTACTGCGTTTGATATGCCGTTCCTGGAACATCCTTCCCCTGGACTTCTATCTAATAATGGCTTGTTCGTAAATCAATACTCGAATGGAAGCTTGTCCCTCGCAACTGGTTAACAGGTTGTCATTACAATGGTCGAGGCAAACCATTCTTGACTGTCGCCTTGCTGAGTTCTGGATAATCAGTACACATACAAAAAGGCTTATCTTCAGGGATATAACTGGGGCTCCCCAAAGTGAAAAACTAGGTCCTACAAACTCCTGTCCAACAGTTCATGAGGTTGATTAGACAATTCTTGCAACCCGTCGTGGCGCAAGACGGTATGAGTACAAGTAAGCAGAGCTGCCCCTGACGTGGGGTCAAACTGAGATTCTGCCTAACAGTTGTGGAAGCAAGTCCGAAAGCTCCTCGTGTAGCACGCCGAGAGGAATCACGAACAATTGGTGGATCCTCGATCCTCTCTTTCTCATACTTAACGTCGGTAACGGTTGTTAACGTAGCGAGGTGATCCCTCCGTAGACACTCCTGGGCCTTCATTGCTGAAATGATGCTAATCTTTACACCACACTGATGCTTTAGGACAGACGACGATCCGCCACTAAAGAGAGGGACACTCAAAAGTTTCTCCTCACGAGGTATATCCGCGCGTTATCTGGATAACCAATCCCTCTAACTACCACAACAAAACTATCAAGGGTAGATGTCGAACACTTGCCCCACAAGGTCGAGTTTGTATCCCAACGAACATAGAAGGTTTCCATTGACTTGCCATTAGTCGGTTTCACAACAGGGTTGGTTTCCAAAAGCTTCAGGGTTAAGCAGAACAGAGACGAAGCGATTAGCTATCCATACAAGCTACCATGTTGCTTTTATGCATGGCGTCACCTACGTCAATCCCAAATGCCCTTCCATGAACACCACTACCAGTGTTGCTGTTATGGTTACTAGGATTTTCCAATACTGTCATTGTTCCCTTGGTTGTTGACATTTTGACTTAACAACAGTCAATCCTTGTCGAAGTCACCCTTGTTTCCATACGGTAGGCTACGATTACGAGTACCTTGATGTCGCTGTAACTGTTGCTTCTAATGTCGTTGCTTGAAACAGAGTCCTACCATCTTTCACCTACAAAGTCCATCTTGTCACATTTCCGTGCCACGTCCTAAGGCGCTACTCGTTGTGCTGGCCGTTACACATTTCCGCACCATGGTCAATTGTCATCGTTCATGTCCCGATTGATTCATAAGAGTTGACTCCCATAAGTCGCTGACTAGGGTTAGGGATTCGATTGAAATCAATCCGCTGGTGTTCGTTGCCGGTAATCAGGGTTGTCCAATTATTGGGACCAGTAAAGTACTACGCTCATCCTCTTGTCCATCGATCCAGCAAGTTAATTGAGTAATACATGGTATGTTACTAGAGTGTTGCAAAAGTGGTTGCACTTCAGGGTCTAAGATGTTAATACGTTTAAGTTCCAGCGAACGAAGAAAGGTGAGAAAGATATAGACCAATCATTGTCGTTGCAACATCCAACTCAGGGATGTTCGTACAAGCGCCTAACATTCTACACAGTTCGCTAGGCGTTCAGATGGGTGTTCAGGTATTACTCAATAGCATCAAGATTCAAAAGGTTTTCAGAGGGAAATGGAAAGATCACATTCAAGTAAGAGACAATCACTACTATGACTCTTATAGACTGTTGTGTTTCACATCGATTTAATAACAGAATGGAACCCCTTTTTCACTTGTTAAGCCTCACTGGGACTCGCATGCACCCCACACTATTATTATGTGTGCACCCACAATAATATTGTGATTTGCATGCTTATCTCACCTCCTCCTAACTCATGTCAAATGGTTCCTCAAACTCAAGTAGCAACAAAGAGCATTACGAAACGTGAGTCATGAATGTTTAGGGAAATACCACCCTGTTAGTCACATAACACATGCAAATAATACATGAATTCATACTGTTGTGCTAAACGTGCAATCACATGCAATATCCTATGTAAGTGTTCACTAGTTATGTTGTGCAATGAGTAAACGAGAGACGAACCTTGCTATCTGGAGCTGAGTGTCATGGTCATATTCTTGTTGTAAAAACTGTTCGGTTATAGTTTGGTTTTATAAAAACGTTTTAAAACCAAGTTCACTATAACCAGTGGCTCTGATACCAAACTGTCACACCCCCAAAATACCCCATGCGGAAACCCCCGTGAGGCGTGTGACGTACCAGGATCCAAGCCACCAATCACATTGAACTCATAAATATAAGTAAATAAAACTTTCATTCATTAACATAAGGTGTTACAAATGTCTCATATCATTTATTGAATACAGCGGAAGCATAACTCATATGTTAAGTGTTTCGTAAACAATGTGTACATAAACCATTAAGCTTGTATTGGGATTCCTTGTATCTCGACCCATGACCACTCCAGCCTCTCAGACAGCAAGTTCCAAATGATATAAGCCTTTAGACCTGCAAGCATGCAGACAAGTGTGTCAGACGACGCTGCTGAGTTCAAAGTTTTGTTATCGTGTTTAGATACCAGTTACCAGTTTAAAGCGTTTCACAGTTTCGATGATTTGATTTGATGTTGTTATTAACTCGATTACCGTATGTGGCTACTAGATGTGAATGCCCAACCCCAATGCCTCTATCAAGGCATTGGTCAAGTGGTCGAGGTAATTAGCTCAACTAATAACCTCGAGTAGATGTAAGGGGTCTTATGTGATACAAGATGTGATTGCCCAACCCCAATGCCTCTATTAAGGCATTGGTCAAGTGGTCAAGGTAATTAGCTCAACTAATAACCTCGAGTAGATGTAAGGGGTCTTACGTGATACAAGATGTGATTGCCCAACCCCAATGCCTCTATTAAGGCATTGGTCAAGTGGTCAAGGTAATTAGTTCACGCCCGTCCTTTCGGCACGGTGTGAGGGTGCCAATCCTAATAGCGCTATCAACTAATAACCTTGTTGCCTTACCGGCAACTATCGGTAGATGTAGGGGGTCTTATATGATAGAAACTGAGTAATAACCAACATCCCATTAACCTGCATTCCTCCCTGGAACGTTACCCGATATCCCTTCCCGAGATGCATGCTTGGAAAAGTGCAGTGAACTCACCTTTGGTTTGCTCGGTATGTTATTGTACTTTCAACGTTAATTAATGATTAAGTCCGTTACTCGCGACCTAGGGTGAAAATATCATACCAATGAGTATACGAATGGGGTTGTGCGATGCCCTAATTGTATCCAAACATTCGAATGTTTAAATGTGATCCCAGATTAACATGCTAACATACAATGCACACAGAAACAAGAACCCCGCATGTTAATATGACTAACTAGTACTCGCATAATTACATTACAAATTATGCGGCAAGAATCAATTATATCAATTCATATAATTAATGAATTACATCTCATGTTTCATAGGCATAATCTACTAGAAAACAATTCACTGTGAATTGATAATGTGATTACATAACATCATCTACACGAAGGAGCCAAGAATCTCTTATACCGACTTATAAATCACAATTATTAACATATAATTTATAGAAAATTCTGACCATTAACATAAAAGTCTTCGGCCCATGAAGACATGTATACATATGTATGGGTTAAATCTTAAATTCCATTTAATCTTTAACTGGGCCGACCCACACTTCCATTTCATTTGGATATTTAGAAAAAGTGGCATAATCATGTGATCCCTATTATATTACTGAAACAATCACTTAGTATATATACGTGAATAATATGATACTCAGCATGTTACTAAATTACTTTCGGACCATTAGTGCAACCACATACCTGTACCCTTATATCGCCTATATTAAACTACATGTTCTGACCATATTAGAATAGCATATCTAGACCAGTTGGCATTCAGAAGATAATAACAAATTCTGTGATTAATTTATCCCCATCAAATCAGATAATATAGGAACCACTTCAATAATTATCCCTCACAATTTCCAACACCTGATCATAACCTCTACTTCACATGTTTTTATCATTACCTCCTAGTTGACACAATCACCAATCCTTAACAGTTTCTCTTTTTATTCCGATTGAACCACATAATTATGTCATTAATCATATATTATCACACATTGCTCAATTCGGATACAATAGCATGATGACTCCCAAACATCGAGTAACCAGTTTTATATCACGAAGGTATTAACATAGTGACATCATGAAATCCTAGCTTACTATATAAGAACTGTGGGCTAAACGTTTACGAATACGGAATACATGTGCAGCAACAGGGATCATAAATTGCAACCATATACTCATTCAAAGCACAATCAAACTAGACACCTCATGCATAACTTCGAAACAATCAAAAATCATAACAACATACTAACCGATTACTAGGCTGAGGGAGAAGGAGAGGGCTTCGACTGATAAAGATTTGAGACTGCCGTCGTTCGCAAGTGGGGGGGGGGGGGGGTTTAGGGTTCGTAATATTTTGTAAAGAGGTTTTTGTGTCTCTTCTCATGCACTCACGCATACAACTAAGAAAGAGATGGGCTGGGATCGGTTGGGCTTAGGGGAAACTGGGCCGAGGATGTGGACCAGGATGATGTGTGCAGTTAAAACGAGGTGTGCGACTCCAAGCACTAGTGTACGGCTAGAAAGTGTGCTCATATAATCTAGGCATTTACCATATAATATGTAACAAACTCACAATCAATTTGTCATAGTAATTCAATGTATTTAAACAAGTTTTAACAGGTTTACGCAACGTAGGTATAATGACGACGTATAGCAGAACATGAATAGTAGCAGTACGAGTCAAGTGTCAAGAGATTTGGACAATGCTAACCTTGAGAGTGCGGGTTGTCACATTGAATCTGTGACATCAACTCTTGTAATTCCGACGGCGCGAGTCGGTATGGTGCTTTAGCTACGGGTTTTATGCCCGGAATCAATTTGATTCTGAACTCTATCTCCCGCTCGGGCGGCATTCCCGGTAAATCGTCCGGAAATACATCCTCAAAGTCACATACCACGGGTACGTCTCCAATCTTCGGTAGTTCTTTCTCGGGCTCATTCGTGTATATCATAAACGCTTTACATCCATGCCTCATGAGCTTGTGAGCTTTCATCATCGAGCATATTATAGGATTGCCTCCCTTTTCTCCATAGATTGTAACGTGTTTTCCGCTCGGAGATGTTAGCTTTATCTCCTTACGAAAACACACGACCTTTGCGTGGTGCTGAGATAGCCAATCCATCCCAACGACTACTTGAAATTCCCCCATTGACATCGGGATTAGGTCTATCAGGTATTCTTCATCATCGATGCTTAATTTGCAGCCTCGACAAATATCACAAACTATAAAACTTTTATTGTCCCCTATTTCAACTTCTAAGGGCACAGATAATTTCGTCAATACAAATGAAGGATGTCGAATAAATCCATGCGAAATGAAGGATTTATTCGCACCCGTATCAAACAATACACGTGCAGGAATTGAGTTAATTGTGAATATACCTGAGACCACATCGGGTTCTATCTTTGCTTCGGCAGTAGTAAGTTGGAAGGACCTAGCCTTCGCCTTAGGGGATTCTGCTGGAGATTCTTTAACGTCTCTCCTTCCAACTAAGTCTGGGCATTCGGACTTTTTGTGGCCGGGCTGATAACATTTGTAGCAAACCGAGACTTTACCCGGGCATAGAGACGCCGTGTGCCCCGTTTTACTACATATGGGGCACGGTTTGTCTTTGAACCGACACTCTCCCTTGTGCCCTTTTCCACACACTTTACAACTTGGCGACCCTCCTTTAGCATCAACCTTCTTTCCCGATTCTTCAGTTCGAGCTTTCTTTGTAGGGCTTGGATTCACATCCTGTGCCCTTCGCTCACCCCTTTCAACTTGTTTCTTCAGCTCAATTTCCCGTTCCCGAGCAACGTTTATGATCTCGGTAAGGGTCTCGTATTTTGAAGGAGTCATGAACTCCCTATACTCGGCGCTCAACATGTTATAGTAGTAGTATATCTTTTGTTCCTCATTCGTCACCAATTCATTGCAAAACTTCATCTTATCCATAAACGCGCCGTAATCTTGTCTATGGTCTCGCCCTTGTGCCTAAGTTCCATGAACTCTTCCTTGATTTTATTAATGGCCGCCTTGGGACTATGATGTTTAAGAAATGGCTTCTTAAACTCCTCCCATTTCATGGCCCTCGCCGCTTCGGCTCCTATTTCCTTCTTTTTATTGTCCCACCAATCTTTGGCTTGACCCCTCAACTGACCCGTTCCGTAAGCAACAAAGTCACTTTCGTCACAATGGGTCCTTTCAAACACTCCTTCAACATCGCTTAACCATCTCTGGCATATTATCGGGTCAACCTCCCCATTGTAGATTGGCGGTTTACATGCCATAAACTCTTTGTACGAACATCCCTTACGTTCTCCCGATTTCTCTTTCATGAGGTTGACACTATCTTCCAACCTTTTGACTCGTTCTTCGACAAGTGACAACACCGTGTTTTGAATTTTGTCTATAAACCCGGATAGACTACCTTCAATTGCCTTCCCCACTTCTTCGGCAATTATCTCTTTCATTTATTCGGTGCTTGTCGGCACCGAATCATTATCGTTTCCTTTCGACATCTTGAAACTGAAATGTTTACATTAAACATTAAACATTTCATTTATAACATAGCTTTATTTGCTTTGGTTTAGCCAAGTGCGTGACTTGCTTTTACCGTTCACATTTGGTGCACTTTCCGGGTTTGAGTGTGTTAACACACCCTTCCCATGCACATTAATTCGCATCTCATTTCATACATAAGATAGGATCTACTAAAATAATAAATTAATTCTTACCGGACGATCGATCAAGCTTGAACCGAACACTTTGTTTACAACCTTAAGCTTTGATTACCAACTTGAAACACCCGTCTAAATTTTATAGGAATTTAATTTAAATACATATGAATTTAGTTGAAATGGTATCTTACTTCAAAAGATGTACAAAAATTCAACTTTAAGAGTGATTACATTCTAGACAATTACTTAACTAGTTACGTCATTCAAACATGATTAACAAATTGTTTACATTATAAACATTGTCTAAAACAAAGTTAATCTAGTGCGGAAGCTTCAAAAGATTGTGTTCGGTTCGAGAGCATTGGCTTGACCATCATCCACGTACTTGCAATACCTAAAAACTGGAGATTTTGACAAATATTAGTATTAGTGTTCTTAGATAATTTGCATAATCGAACTATGCTCAGAAACGGATAAAAATTTCTGGACTCTACCGTAACTTACGGTATCTACCGTAAGTTATGGTGGACGCTGTGTGATCCTTGTCTGCCGTAAAACAGTAATGGACCACCGTAACGCTTTTGTTCTCTACCGTAAGTTACGGTAGCTACCGTAACTTACGGTAGACACTGAAAGTTTATGTTTTGACGGATTTGTTTATTTCACCCAAAACCCAAATCTTGGATTCCTCATTTTTTTACACCCACGCTCCCATCAACGGTTTGCGTGTTTAGTATTTCGCTACCCGTCACTCGGGCTCAAAATCTTCAAGTGAGGTACTGCCGTTATTCGATTCATACCTTCTCTTAATGACCCGTTTAGTTTACCCTTATGGACTTTATCATTCTAACAAACCAACACTCTAAATTCTCGTATTCTAATATGTCATTTATTAACAATAACAAAAGACCAAGTAACCATATTACGAAGCATTAGCCACACATTATTTGATTATTCGACCCGTTTGGCTCATCTATGGAATCCTCCATTATGATGACTACCAACGAGATCTAACCAATTCTTGACCTATTATTCAATATAGCGAACCTTATCGCTTTAAATCAACACAACTTTTATTCTACAATTCAACTACACATATGCTAATTATCAAAATTTACCAAACGTAACGAATCAAGTTACATACCTTTAGTGCACGCCCTTCAAAAGCAAATCGCCACCGGCTTGTCCACTCGACGCTCCGGTATCTTTTCCTATAGAGTTCAATCACGATTCGTTTAGAACTCCTTTTCAATCATATATCGCATAATTTGCCAAATCATCACAATCATGCGCTTTAAATTTAAATTTCAATTTCGAGCCTTCTTTGGGGCATTTTTACAAACACTTAACGGGCAGGATTTTACATCTTTTATTTTCTAATTCATGGCTTGCTACTTAGCCTTGATTAACATCAATTGAGCTATTACATATAGAATTACACATCATATTTTCAGAAATCAGTTTCTATGCATCAATTTACACTAGATTAGCATTCTACACCCTAGTGTTCATCATTTTCTCACAAAACCCATGAATGACCTTCAATGTACTCATGAAATTTCCAGAATTTAGGCATGATTTCACATGTTATTGTCTAGGTTTTACTCCTAGACACTATATCATCCCTATTCTACATTCAATAGAAGTTATATTCAAATTCAGTTGTGAATTACACAGGTTTGACAACTTGGTAAAAAATACTTTGTATTATACGGGTTTGAGGATATAAATTATATAACTTAATAATTTATGCACAAATTTACATAACTAAAATATTTTTAATCATACAAATTGAGGGTATTGGTGGTAGCAACCAAGAAACTTTATTTCTGATCGTGACTTCTTCTAAATGTTTGTAGATGATCAATACTTCATAGAAAATCACTTTGGTATTATGGTTTTTATATTTGTGAAAAGTAAATTATATTTATAAAAAAAGTTATAATAATATGTAATATAACAACAATGTAATAAAAACCAAACCATAATAAAGCCAAGCACCGTTAAAAAAGTAGTAGTAGCATAAAACTAATGTGGATTCATAATGTATTAGGCCATCTGTAGTCATAAAGCCCCTTGTGGGGCGTTATGCGACACGTGTCTTGCCACTTCACACAGGGGCTTTATGGGGCGTTATATCACTAGAGCCCGTAGTCATAAAGCCCTACCTATCATTACCTAATTATTAATTTTTAATTTTATTAATTAATTAAAAAAACACTTGCTTTTTTTTATTGGTCCATTTTTGAAGTCCTCCCCCCATCAGGCGCCATATATATAGCGCCACCCACCTTTTTTTGTGTCATAAAGCCCCTCGTAGTGGTGTTTGGGGCTTTATAGGGGCTTTATGAGGGCATATAGCGCCCCACTACACATGAACTTAGCAACTCCACAACAGATTGAAGAAAAAAAAAATGAGAGTAAAGGTGTTAGTAACTGATGCTTATTAAAAATAATTAGACATATATATAAGAAGTGTTTCGTGAGCTAAAATTTTAAAAATATACAAAATAATTTGTAAGGGCAATAAATCCCCCAATTAATGAAACAACTTTAAAAACTATTAATTGAACTGTTTTGACTTGTGGTTAAATATGGTATGGTTATCATATATTTGTTATATTTGATTGAAAACAGAAAATATAACATGTATCTCGGTCGTATATATGAGTTGTTGAAAGAATTGTGCATACATTATTAAGGCATATACTTTCTAATTTTCTATTATCAAACGGAAACGGCCAAACGCAAGCCTAATTTAGCCTAATTTGAATTTAAGGATTGTAAATCAAATGAAAGGTGGCTGGTGATGCATATGAATTACTTAATTTAATTTGGGGGCCCTAATACTTCTAATGGAGACCCAAGGCATATGTCCAAAATATTTATGAATGAAGCCAGCCCTTGACAAAGCAAGACAAATGCGTGAAACATGTAAATGATGTTTAATTTTTTGTTTACTTGTTATCATATAAAAAGAAATTGAATATAAAGTCCTTTAACGTCAGTTCCTGATTACACGACAATTACATTCAATACATAAGTTAATTATTCTTGTAGAATTCCATGATCCAAAACATAGAGACCCGGCAAACAATTTCCATAGAAGTGAATCCAGCGTCTTTGGCCAAAACGTTGTATTCTTTTGCGGTTCGCTCTTTGCCGCCAGGGTTAGCAATCAACATGATCATATCACCACCAATGATGGTCTTACCAACTTCATCACTACAACTAGAATCACTTTCCTGGTCCGGAATGATTGCTTCCACCACCACCACCCTACCACAATCCGGCAATGCCGCCCAACAGTTCTTTAGAAGCTTGATGCAATAATTGTCACCCCAGTCGTGTAGTATCCACTAAAAGAAAAGGAAAAACACTTAATGGAAAAGATTGTTATTTAAACAAATATAATGTTAGAAAATTTGATGTACTAACCTTCATGAAAATAACATCTCCTTTAGGAACACTTTGGAACATATCTCCTCCGACATGCTCCACACCTAGTCAAGAACATTAAACAACTATCATCAACTTAAGAGTCTTGGTCCTTTGCCGGTTTGAGATCCAAACGGTTCGCTTTTCATGAGTTGGTGGTTGAATGGTTCACATTTCATTTTGGTGGATTATCAATCTGTGTTTATGAAATAGAATATATACCTAGGTAAGGAGGTGCATCCTTAATGACATGAGGTAGATCAAAGTTGATCCCCTTAATATTAGGGTACTTGGAAACAATAAGCTCAAGGTTTGCACCTAAACCACCACCTACATCAATCAACTCTTTGACCCCTTCAAAACCCTTGTACTTTTCAAGGATCATCTTCATCACTATTCTTGTGTTGTCATACATGCATTTGTTGAATACATTATTGAATCTATTGTCTTTTGCAGGATACTCAAACGCATTCACCCCATGAGCCTTGTCAAACGGGACCCCTCCCTCAACAACTGCATCTTTTAGGTGATGCCTACCCCAAATAAACTTGGTCAATGATTAAACTATTTCACTAATGAAGGGTTAAATCGATAAAAATATATATAACAAAATTATAAAAGAAAGTTATCAAATAAATTAAAAGTTTTAAAGTATACAATGCTATTTACAATTTACTTATAGTGTATATTTAAAACAGTGTTAATCTAAATAACATTATTGATATTAGGTATACCGTATACGAGTAAAATCAAAGGTATGGGCTACATTATTTATATTAGGTATATCAATAATAGTTTTGTAATCATGATGCTTTAGTGATATTCATCAAAAGCAAAACACTTTCATCTTTTTTGTTGTGATTAGATTAAATATGCTTTCTTTTTCCATTTTTTATGAATTTGTATGTAATGATATTAGAGCAGTTGGTAAAAAGAAATGTAATTATAGTCATGGGCGAAGCATAGTGGGGGCGGGAGGG